>JAGFZM010004137.1:0-13289 GCA_017657215.1 Limnothrissa miodon
TGTTTGTGTGTGTGTTTGTATGTGAATAGGTGTGTTTCTGTGTGTGTGTGTGTGTGTGTGTGTGTGTGTGTGTGTGTGTATGCATGAACTGTATGCTAGCGAGCAGGCTAAGAGATAAGACAGATGAGAGGGATTTGCCATCCATCTCTCAGCCCCTCTCAGCTGCTACACATGTCTCTATGGTAATAAATCCCCAGGAATCCACCATAGATGCTCAATTGTTTGAACAGAGAAATGCAAGTGCTGAAAATGCCTTTTAGGACGTGTCCACCCAGACGCACTGGAGATAACAGCGCCGGTTGATTTGTTAGCCAAGCAGTCTCTGTGTTTTTTGGGCCGCGGTTGAACTGATTTACTGGGTTTTGGGCACTGAGATCTACTGGTATTTGCCCTAATTCTCTGCCGTGGATGAGTTATCACTGTCAGCCGCCACACTGAGACACCACAGCTCTCCTCAGACAGCCGCACTTACACTATACACATGCATGCAGATATATAAACACTTTACAGTACACATTCACACATACAAACACTATGCATAATATATTATGTACGTCACCCCGAAACAGTTTAGTGGGACAGTAGGGGCCTTGCTTAAGAACCCAGCAGTTGCTGGGGTCAAATCTGAGCGACTGCCATTGTGCCCTTGAGCAAGCCATTGAAGTCAAGGCACTTACAGCACTGTAAGCTGCTTCAGGGGAGAGAGGCCCTGGACTCATTGATAGTTGACAAATGGAAGGTCCTTTGGACAAAAGCAGCTGTTAAATGCATACAATTGTAAAAATGTACATACAGTAAAAAGTATGTATGTGTACTCTACCATACTATACCATGACATGTACATGAATGTGCTGTATCTTGTGTACAGTAAAATCAACCATAAACATGTTTGATATTGTAGTCAGGACAAGCACTGGTTTACCATGCTATCCTCCAACCTTTGTTGGCTGTCTCTGGTGTGTATTGGTCTTGCTGTGGATTGGTTTGTGCCACGCTGCCAGATGACTGTGTTCCATCACTGTCGGAGCTCCTGACTGCTTGTGTGTGTGTGTGTGTGTATGTGTGTGTGTGTGTGTGTGCACCAGCGTGTGTGTGTGTGTGTGTGCATCAGCGTATGTGTGCTTGCGTGCACCCATGAGCATGCATGTGTGTGTGTCTGTGTGTATTTGTGAGCGTGTGTGTGTGTGTGTGTGTGAGCTAGCATGTGTGTGTGTGTGTGTGTGTTGGCGTGTGTGTGGCAGGTTTATCGGTGATGTCAGGGCCAGGGGCCGCCTCAGTAGCCCCAGTGGCAGAGAGCCCTATCAGCAGCAGCAGGGCTGGAGCAGGAGGTTAGTGGGGAGGAGGTGGAGATGGAGGTAGAGGTGGTTGAGCTCCTGGAAAGAGAGAGAAAACACAGCCAGCTGAGTGACACACACACACACACACACACACACTCACAGAGAGAGAGAAAGAGAAAGAGAGAGAAAGAAAGAGAGAGATAGAGGGCCTGGATTCAGAACACTCAGCATGGGGAGACAGTGCCAGGTGCACTAGGAGGTTATGTTATTATTGAGTGTGTGTGTGTGTGTGTGTGTGTGTGTGTGTGTGTGTGTAACTTTGTTGGCTGTGTAAAGAGGACGGGCTTGGATAGATGATAAGAAGTGTGTGTGTATATATGTGTGTGTGTGTGTGTGTGTGCGCGCCTGTAGTTGTTCATTTCCCCTTTCACATCATGGCGCATTGCTTTGCTAACTTCATCATGACCACACTAAGACAGAGTGAGTATTAAGAGCTGATGAAAGATGCTTCTGTGTGAGAGAGAAACAGAGAAGGAAGAAAAGGGAGAGAAAGAAAGGCAGAGAGAGCGATGGAGGGATGACGACAAAGGAGTAAGAAAAAGTGTGTGTGTGTGTGTGTGTGTGTGTGGAGGGGGGGTGCATAAACATATCCCTGACTCGCAGGAGGGCTAGCTCTGGGGAAGCCATGTTTGGAAGGAGAAGTCAGTGGTGCTTTTGTTTGGAGTGTAAGATTTCTCCCAACAGGAAGCAATCCTTTAGAATGAGGCATGTGGGAAGCACACCTCCTCTGTTTGGACATGAAGCCCTCATATGGGGTAGGGGAGGCAGGTGTCCCCTCTGACACACACACACACACACTGGCACATACATGTACAACCCCCCCCCCCCCCCCCCCCCCACACACACACACACACACACCTGTGTGCGATTGCACACGCATGAGACATGCACACTCCACACACACACACATAGATACATACACAATACACACTACAATCCCAAGCACACACACAAACACACACTTACACACATACTCAAACATGTTTCTTTTTATCTCTGGTGGCTCATTCACACACATTCCCCCTGTCAACCAGACGTGGCCCTGTGCTCTGCCCCACACAGATCTATTTGTTGTTCCTGAGAAGGGCAAAAATGCTTTCTTCTCCTCCGTCTCCCTCCGCCTAGGGTGGGCCATGGCTTTTAGAGCACGGCGGTAGATTTGAGGATGTCAGAAACAGAGAGAGAGAGAGAGAGAGAGAGAGAGAGTAGTGAAAGGGGAATGTGGGATTGTCTGTGGCAGTAGGGCAGCCCAGGTTGACAGGAGGGGATCACTGCTATCAGTCCGGGGGATTAGGCATAATTGAGCGGCCTTGACAGACGAGACAACAGCCAAGCTCAATTAGTGGGGCGGATCAAACGCCTGGCCCTGAGCCCATTTTACGCGCGTGTGAGTGTGCCATCCTGCCACACACACACACACACACACACACACACACACACACGTGAGCATGGCTTCACATTCACTGGGGTGGTGTGCCTAGGCTTTCCCTTTTTTATTCACATCCCCCACCCCCCCCACACACACAGACACATACATGACAGATGGGGCCCACACACACCTGAGTTGTGTATGCTTCACACTTTTTTTTTCTCTCTCTCTCTCTCTCTCTCTCTCTCTCCTCTCTTCACACGGCGAGGATTCCGTGTCTCCGTAGGTCGACATGTGCACGGACATGTACACGCTCACCTGTGGCATTCCAGCTACAGACGAGAGTCCGTTACAGGATGGGGTTAGGGTGGTGCAGGGGTTGGGGTGGAGAAGGGTGGAGTACAACCCACGCAGAATAGAGTAGCGCTGCTTTGCAGAGGGAGGATAATATACGGGTTACCTTAGGCCGTGGTCTACTTAAATAGACCCACTAGACCCAGGGCAAGGCTTGACGAGAGTTGGATTTGACAGGGGAAGCCAGGCCTTTGGACGGCTGTGTACTGGAGGCGAGGGTGAGCGAGCCTTGAGGAGAATAAAGTACTACAGGTCAGCTCAGGCCACTGAAGAATGAGGAGAAGGCCCAGGGTAAAATCAACAAGCAAAGTAGTGTTATGTATCAAACCGAGATCACCATACTGTAAAATATATAAGGACTAGGACAACATAGGCTTGGCATGAAACAAAATGGGCCTGTGTGTATAAACCAAAGGCTGGGGACCAGAGGACTGGGAGATCCTTAGCTGTTGCTAATGTTTTCAGTTCCCCATTAGCACACTGAAACAGGCTTATCGACACCCATGAAATCCTATCAGCCATGCAATATTGTGGCGTCTCTATTAACACAATCTCCCAGGCTTTGATCCTAAGCCATTTGTCCCTCATTTCCCCATCCCCCTGATAGCACTGATAGGCATGCATTAGGGCCCAGGTGCATAAACATTGCACAATGTGGATGTAGTCTTTGCTCCTGTATGTGTTGCTGATGGGAGATTATGATAGGTGAGTGGGGAACGTTAGCATGGCTCTTTACCTCAGCAGAATGCTGAGAGGACAGGATATGAGAGGGAGGTTGTGTGTGTCTGTGTGTGTGTGTGTGTGTGTGTGTGTGTGTGTGTGTGTTTGCACGTGCACGCGCACACAAGCACATTGTGTGTTTTGAAAATAAAAAAACAACCCAAAAAATCCTAAAAGTTCCAAAATTGTGTACTGTGTGTACATATCTTTTTTTCTTTTCTTTTCTTTTCTCTTCTCTTCCTGTCAGTGTGGTTCTTGCATCTCACCAGCACCTGGCAATCTGAAAAGTCGTGGTTTGCACAGAGCTCTCAGCCTTTCAGTGTAAATAAGATAATGTTTTAGGCATGTACAATCTACCATACTTGTTTCTTTAAGACATTTTTGTCACACATATCAAGCATATTTTTTAAGCACACTTGTCTGAGTATGCTAGAAATATCACTCGAGACAATGACACTTGGAATGCGGTTGAGTACTAAACCTAGCTATCTGTTCTGTCTTGCATTTAGAGCTGCATAAATGTTAACATAACTGTAATACTAAAAAGATTTTAAAAAATATTTCACTCTGCATCATAGTTTCGAGCGTAAGACCTTAAGAAAACATCAGTCAGTCTACTTTCACTCTTTGTCTCTCTGTGAACTCACCGCTGTCTGCCTGCTTTGGATCGTTTGTGTTCTCTTTAGGTATTATATAGTTTAAGCAAATCAACAGCCACACCCAACCTGCTATGTGACCCTTTAAACTACACACACACACACACATACACACACCACAGAAAGACACTCACCGACACACTAAAAAATGCACACAAGCATACACATTCACACACACATACATATATACAAACACACACAGTACATACAAACCGACATTGAGTGTGAGAGAGAGGATTGAACACCACTCGTTCAGCTTTCATGATTTCATGAGATACAGAGTGAAGTGAATGTACAGATGGTTGAAGCAGATAAATGAGCCAGGTGTCAGTCAGCACCTCGCTTGTTAGGCCCTCATTAAGAAAGATGGAGAGAGAGTGAGAGAAAGAGAGAGAGAAGGAGGCTGAGGGATGTGAAAGCACTTTGCATGTGGAGATGGGCCGCAGATGAAAGTTTATTTACCTGGGCGGCCAGCAAGGTGACATTCCTTCTGCACTGCAAAGAAGAGAAGAGTGGGAGAGAGAGAGAGAGAGAGAGAGAGAGAGAGAGAGAGAGAGAGAGAGGAAGAACAGAAAAACAAGAAACGAGTACAGAAAAGAAAGAGTGAGAGGGAGAGAGTTGGAAAGTGGGCAGTGATAAGCAGCGTCTGCGCTGTGTTGAGGGATGGCGGTGGCTTTGGCAGACGCCGATCTCACTGACATGTGGGCTTCACACCGGCCAGAAACGCTTTCATCTACTCACTCAACGCCGCAACACCACTTCAAAGTCAACGTGTGTGTGTGTGTGTGTGTCTGGACGTGCTAGTGTGTGTGTATGTGTATGTCTGGACGTGTTAGTGTGTGTGTTTGTGTGTATGTGTGTGTGTGTGTGTGTGTGTGTGTGTGCGCGTGCACGTTATCTGTGCGATCCGCGGCAGCTCCAGGTCACAGCAATGTGTTTAATGAAGAAGAGGGCACGGCTTCAAATGAGCCTGCAGTTCAGTCTGCAGAAGGTGGAAGAGACGTGATAGTGGGGGGGGAGGTGGATGTTGGCCTGGGGAGGTGACAGAGAGGGAGAGAGAGAGAGAGAGAGAGAGAGACAGACATACGACAGAGAGAGAAATGCTGCACTGTGTCTCTGAACTTGAGCAACACTTGACCTGCACATTCACCATTGAGTCAACAACACAATGTTATGGAGTGTCAGGAGAGAGAGAGAGAGAGAGAGAGAGAGAGAGAGAGAAAGAAAGGGAGATGGAGGGAGGGGAAGAGAGAGAAAGAGAGAGACATAGCTGAGTTATGACAGCGGGGAAATAAAGTTCTTGGAGGTGCATGGGAAGTCCTTGCGTTTCCCTCCGAGTCCTCCCACTATACACCTTCACTCCTTCCTTCCCTCTTCCTCTGTGAAAAGCTTTTGTACAACCACTCGCAACCACATCCCAGCCACTCAACCCAAACCCCCACCCCCACCCTCCAACTCCTCCACCCTAACCCCTGACTCCCTTCCACACTCTCTCCTCAGAATGGCCACATCAAGCCTGCGTGCCTCGGCCATTTAACCAGGATTGGATTGCTGGTAGCCAGAGGGCAGGTTGCATGGAGGAAATGAGTGGGGAGCAGGGGTCACTCGCTGTGTGTTGGCACAGGGGTGACCAGCGACCCGTTGACACAATCTGCTTTTCATTTTGCCGGCATGCCCTCTGTGCAGGTGATGGGTTATGTCCTGTGTGTGTGTGTGTTGGGTGGGGCAAAGCATTCAGGGAGGTATGTGTGTGTGTTGGGGTAGGTATGTATGGAGATGTGTGTGTGTATGTGTATGTATGTGTGTGTCTGTAGGAAGATATAGGCTACTATACCAATCATACTCAAACTCTCATACGCTAATACTAAAGACCAGTGACCATCGTCCCTGAAGTTTACATATTCTGCTGTAATGAACCTCTCCTTTTGCAGTTGCTTTTGCAGACTGGGACTGTTAACTGTCACTCCTACAGTAACATATTATGTTGCTCTGTCCTTGTCAGTATTCAGTGATTTTTGGTGTTTCCAGGGCAAACAGACAGGCCAGCATTTAGGGAGGGTAAAGACAAAGAGCTCTGCCTTCCATATGTTCTCTGTCGGCACACATGAACACAGGACTCACAGGGTTCAAAGGACTGAAGTGTAGAATGAACTGATTTATTTATTCGTTGTAATACACTGTATATTTACCATGCCACACTGGTGACAGCACCTGGCAAAATCTACCTGGTTGTCATGTATCGCCCTCCTGGCCAACTAGGAGACTTCTTAGAATAGTTTGATACACTGCTCTCATCCATTCCTGAGCACGACTGCCCCTTGCTTGTCTTTGGCGATATGAATCTACATCTGGACAACCCAAGCTCTTCTGACTTCCTCTCACTCATCCATTCTTTTGATCTACAGCTGGTTCATAGTCCTCCAACTCACAAAGCAGGCAAGGACTTGTACTTGTCCGCAACTTCTCTACGGAATCCCTGACTATAACACCTCTGCACCTCTTGGATCACTACTTCATTCAGTTCAGCTTACGCCTCCCTGTAGTATCTCGGACTGTCCCTCCTCTGGTATCGTTCCGCCGCAATCTCCGCAATCTCTCTCCCTCTCACTTTGCTTCTCTTGCTCCCTCTGCTCTTCCACCAGCATGTACATTCTCCTCACTTCAATGTCAATGTCAGTGATGCCACTGAGTCTCTGTGCTCTACCCTGAGGATGTGTCTTGATAGGCTATGTCCCCTATCCACCAAACCGGCTTGGCCCTCCCAACCGCATCCTTGGCTTGATGATTCCATCCGTTGATAGCGTACAAACCTCAGAGCTGCTAAAAGGCAATGGCGCAAATCAAGAAATCTTTCTGACTTATACAGGTTCCAGGCACTGCTCTCTTCCTTCTCATCTGATGTCACTGCTGCAAAAAAGGCTTTCTATAATGACAAAATTCAAAACGCCACGGAAACCAGGAGACTATTCTCAACCTTCAAAACTTTACTCAACCCCCCACCACCACCTCCTGCTACCAATCTGACAGCTGATTCTTTTGCTTCTTTCTTCAACGACAAAGTAGCTGCCATCAGTAGGCAGTTCTCTGAACCAACTGCAAAGGCTACAACTGGACCATATACTAGCGGAAGCACCTCCGATTGCAATAGTCCTGCCGCAACATTTGCTTCATTCAAACCCCTTTCCGAAATGGATGTGTCCAAACTTCTCACTAGCAGCCGTCCTACAACGTGCCCTCTGGACCCGATTCCAACCAACCTCTTGCAATCCATAGCTCCAACTATCACACCAGCTATCACACATGTGATCAACGCTTCACTATCAACAGGAATCTTCCCTTCTGCATTCAAGCATGCTCAGGTAACACCTCTACTCAAAAAACCCTCTCTTGCTCCCAACCAAGTGGGGAACTACAGGCCGGTCTCTCTCCTTCCATTCCTTGCTAAAACTATTGAAAGGGCGGTATTCAAACAGGTTACTGAATTCTTGAGCCAACAAAATCTACTCGACCACAACCAATCTGGCTTTAAGAGCGGCCACTCCACTGAAACAGCTCTACTATCTGTGGTTGAAGCCTTAAAAGAAGCCAGAGCGGAATCAAGGTCATCTGTACTCATCCTGCTTGACCTGTCGGCTGCGTTTGATACGGTAAACCACAGTATTCTATTGTCTATACTGTCAAACATGGGCATCAAGGGTGATGCATACTGCTGGTTCGAATCCTACCTCACTGGGCGACTGTTCAAAGTGTCCTGGCTAGGACACACCTCTGCGCCTTACCACCTTGCTACTGGAGTACCCCAAGGATCTGTGTTCGGCCCCCTTCTTTTCTCCATCTATACCACTTCTTTGGGCCAAATCATCCGCCAGCACGGCTTCTCTTACCACTGCTATGCTGATGATGCCCAGCTCTGTCTGTCATTCTCACCCGATGACCCAACCATCCAAACGCAAATCTCGGATTGCCTCTCTGACATCTCTGCATGGATGCAAGACCATCATCTCCAGCTGAACCTCTCAAAAACCGAGCTGCTGGTCCTCCCAGCTAAACCAAATGTTCACCACAACATTTGCATCAACTCTTGCTCCTTGTCTCTTGCTCCCTCACGGGTAGCCAGGAACCAAGGTGTTATGATTGACGACCAACTAACCTTCAATGACCATGTTGCTTCTGTTGCCCGGGCCTGCTGCTTCGCACTATTCAATATCAAAAAGATCAGACCATACCTAACTCAACAAGCCGCTGGTTCAAACTATGGTCCTCTCACGCCTTGACTACTGCAATGCCCTTCTGGCAGGACTTCCTGCCTGTGCCGTCAAGCCACTGCAGATGATCCAAAATGCTGCGGCGCGTCTCATCTTCAATCAGCCGAAGAGGACGCATGTCACCCCTCTGCTAATCGAGCTCCACCGGTTGCCTCTAGCGGCTCGCATCAAATTCAAATCACTGATACTGACTTACAAAGTGCTTAGAGGATCTGCCCCTTTTTATCTAAGCGCTCTCATAAAAGCTCAGGCTACCCCCGACAACTCCGGTCCTCCAATGACTGTCGACTGGCAGTCCCGGCACCTCGCCCAAGGCAATCCAGACTCTTCTCATGTGTCGTCCCATGCTGGTGGAATGACCTACCAAAAACAATCAGAACAGGGCCATCTCTGGAGGCCTTCAAAAAGCTCTTAAAGACCCAGCTATTCAGAGAACATCTTCTATCCTAGCACTAAAATGAACTGAAGCACTATCCCCTAGCACTATGCTCTATGTCATCTGCTCCATTAAAAAGAGGTAATCTGTGTGTGTGTGTGTGTGTGTGTGTGTGTGTATGTGTTTGTGTGTTTTTGTGTGAGAGAAGAAAGAGAGAGAGAGTGAGAGGGAGAGAGAAAGAAGGAATGATATGACTGTTAGATGTGTGTGCACTGATGTCGTTCACCTTGTGTTGACCACCTGCAAGCCATCGAGTGAAATTGAGCTTCTCAAGCCTTGATCGTTTACAGAGCAAAGAGGATGGTGTGTGTGTGTGTTCTGTGCCTGCATATTGAGTCGCTGAGGTGTGTGTGTGTGTGTGTGTGTGCGTATATGTGTCTGTGTGAACTGAAAAAAAAAACAAACGAGATGGACAACCATCTTGTTGTGTGTATTTGTGCGCTAAATAGCACATGTAGATGTGAAGAACTGAATTTGCTGCCTTTCTGTGCAGCACACGCTGTGTTAGTGTGTTTGTGTCTGTTTCAGGGTACACTGACATGGTGTGTACAAGTTTATGTGAATCGATGTACACATTTTTGTGTGGTATGGCTTTGTGTGTGGTGTGGTGCGGTGCGGTTTGCATGTTTATATGTTTTGGCATACTCATGTATACTTGTGTGTGTGTGTGTGTCTGTGTGTGTGTGTGCATGTGTGTATGTGAATGCCATGCACACGCATGTGTTGTGTCGCCGGCATGCTCCGTACTCCTCCGGGCTGGCGATGGGCCCAGACTGGCTGAGGGCCTCGTGTGTGCCTCAGCTCGGAGTGGCCTAATTATGAATGGTAAACAAATAAGTCATTAATAGAAGCTCCCAGCAGTAGGGGTTTGATCCAGACAGACTTCCACCAACCCTCCACCCCCCACCACCTCCTACGCTAGCCTAGGATGGACCTGCATCTCCCCCCATGCAGCGCCAAGGCAGCGGCCCCTGGGCTCTTGCGGCTCCCCTCTGACTAATTTGCCCTCTGAGTTGGTGCACTTCCTGTTTGGGTCTCATGTGGTTCTCATTACTGGGGAAAGCAGGGGGTGCAGGGGTGGGGTGCTGGGGGTGCAGGGGTGGGGGTAAAAGCTCTCACATGCACACGCACATGTAGCCTCCACCTCAGCCTACCCCCAACACACACACACACACACACACAAACACACACCCTTTCCATCTTTCCAACCCATTTATTTGTGTGTTCTACATACTTTTAAACTTTTTCTTTCTTTCTTTCTTTTTATTTATTTCTGTCTGTGTGTTTATCTCATACACACATTCATGTACCCACAGACACCCATTTTTCATCTCTCTCTTCCTCAGTTTTCCATTCTTTCTTTCCCCTTAAACAAACAGACTGTCTCCCTTCATCTTAGTTTATTGTGAAAATGACATGGAGCACAGAGAGTCTAGCGGGACCCAGTTAAAATAGTTTCACATCCTTATACTTCATAGTCTTACATTTGGCTAGATCTGGTCCTGTCACTGTTGTTGACGTCAGAACTCCAGTATCCAGACTGCATCTGTACATCCAAGCATGTGCGGTGTTTCTTACAGTACATAATGCAAGGGTTCAATTTAGCAAAGGTCAAAATAGAATTTGTAGGAAGCGGGATAAGGCTGAAGGGACTGATGACTGGGGAAAGAAGGAGTGTGTGTGTGTGGAGGAGAGAATAGAAGGAGGAGTGTGTGTGTTTGTGTGTAAGAGAGGAGACAAGTAGGAGTGTGTGGAGAAGAGAAGAAACAGAGGAGTTGGTGTGGAGGACAGGAGGGGAGGAGAATGTCTAGTGGAGAAGAGAGATGGAGGAGTGTTTTGAAGGAGGAGAGCAGAAGAGTTTGTGTGGTAGATAGGTAAGAAGGAGGAGTGTGAATGGAGGAGAGGAGGAGGGAAGGAGAGAAGGAGAAGTGTGTGTGGAGGAGAAGAGAGGAGGAGTGTGTGTACAAGAGAGGAGAGAAGAAGTAGTGTGTGTGTGGCAGGCAGGAGGGAAGGAGGGAGTCATAGCAGGGCTTGAGAATTTGTCAGCTTCGGTGCTGCTGATCCATGATCCATCGTTGACCCAGGCCCCGCTGCACTTTCAGCCCCAGAGCACACGCTGATTCTGGGGCTCGCCGGCCACAGGGAGCCCATTGTGGTCGACCCGACCGCACTCATGCACAAGGATCCAGTTTCATGTTGTGTTCAGAAAAAGTGATGTGTGTGTGTGCTGGTGTGTGTGTGTGTGTGTGTGTGTGTGTGATGGGTATGTATGAATATGTGTGTTGGAGTGAATTTCTCTGATCTGAATGAACACAAGATATGTGGTCCATAAGTGTCTGCCCTGGCTGTGATATGAGGGAGTATGATAGTGTGTGCAGACATATACTCATGTGGTATTCTGTGTAAAGATATATAGTCCACTAGTGAGGTATTGTGTGTGCAGACATAATACACTAGCATGGCATTTTTTGGTGCAGACATATAGTGTGGTATTGTTTATGCACTGCAGATATATACATTCGTGTGGTAGTCTACTGTTTGTGCAGACATATACACTAGTATGGTATTCTTTGCACAGACACAACACAGTATTGTGTAGTATTCTGTGTGCAGTTTGGTAGTTTGGTATTTTGTGTGCACACATATACACTAATGTGTGTGTGTATTCTGTGTGCAGACATAAAGTGTGGTTTTCTGTGCAGACATAAACGCTAGTTTGGTATTTTGCGTGCAGTAATGTGGTAGTTGTGAGTTGACTGCTGGATAGAAGACGATAGAATCTAAGGTCAGAGTTACCAAGCAGCAGTGTGGAATAGTCACGCAAACTGAGCAAGTTAGTCTCAATTATCTGTCCTAGATGACCCTGAGAGCATGCCTAGTTGAGTGTGAAGATACCTATCGTATACTCTACTACATATACTGGCACTAACCTCTGGAGTGCTTAGATTCTGTGTTGCTGTACTCGTTCTCTCTCTCTCTCTCTCTCTCTCTCTCTCTCTCTCTCTTGAGACACACACACTCATTCTCTGTCTATTCAGTTCACCTCATGAAGGTTTTATTGGCATGAAAGTTCTAAAAACTTGTGGTGTTAGATGATTGTAGGTGAATGTTTTTACCTCATTGTGTTTTTCGTCCACCATAGTGGTCTAATGTTTTAAAATCTCTTTCTCTCTTTCTTTCTTCATTCTCTCTTCTATGCAGATGACCTGGTTGTTGTTGAAGAGTTGAGGATGGTCTGATCCTGAAAGCCCATGCTTCTGCCCCCCTTTTTTGATGTTTTGAGGATCTTATGTTTGTCTTAGACGCATCATCTCTCTCATATGCCGACTCTCACAGACACACACACACACACACACACGCACACACACTTATACACAAGGAGACTGAGGTAGAGGAGAGACCAAGAGGCCTGACGGAGGTACTTGTATTGCTCATGCATTCATTATTCTTTAACAGTGTGAATGTGTGTGTGTTTGTCTGAACATTAATGTGTTTTTAGGCATTGCTTTTCTGGCTACATGTTGTGTTTGTATGCTGTGCGTCCTATACGCTTCTATTGTAGCTGCTGCTGTGAATGGCTTGCCTGTGCACTGCTGTGGTTGAATGATCTCCCCCCGGATCTGTGGGTCTTTTGAGAACTGGGCCGGTTCTGTCAGTTAGTTTTGGTGCGCTCGCTGCTGATGACGAGATTCATGGCTGGCGCTGTGGGTCTGGAGCCGGGCTCAGGCCAGACGACAGACACATCCGCACCCCAGACAAACCGCAGCATGTCCACCGCAGTGTTCTTTTTATGGACCTTCCCTAAAGCGATTATTGGCCAGGTCTGCATTTGTATTTATGCAGTTGTGTTGTGTGTGTGTGTGTGTGTGTGTGTGTGTGTGTGTGTGTGTGTGTTGCGCGTGAGTGTGTGTGTGTATTTGTGTGTGTGTTTCATGTTAGTGTGTGTGTGTGTCGGTGTGTGTGTGTGTGTGTGGGGTGCCTTTGTGTCTGTTTGTCTGTTTGAGCATATGCCTCAATCGTAAAAACAGAAGCTGACCCTACTGGAAACATCTCTCTATCTTAAACCTTTTGGGATTGTTTTCTTGAGTCTTTTATGCTGTGTTTGTGTGTGTGTGTGTGTGTGTGTGTGTGTGTGTGTGTGTGTGTGTGTGT
>JAGFZM010004138.1:0-35625 GCA_017657215.1 Limnothrissa miodon
CTATAATAATAAATTATTAACATTCTTCTAATATTTTATTGATTAAACTAACAGCGCTCTCAATGTACATACAGTAGTAACTGATTAATATATAGCCTACTGATATATGACTTTTTACTGTAGACCATACATTGTGGACTACCCAAAAATGTAGTTAAACGGGTAGTTTGGCTACTAGTAGACTAGTGAAGCTACTGCCCAACACCGCGTGCGTGACCATTTGAGAAGTGAGGACAGGTGTGAAAAATAAGGTAAAATTAAAGTCAGATTTGTGCAAATTCTAATGACAATAAGATTTTTAATTCATGAATATTATATCAAAGGCTGTTACTAGTAGATAATTCTAAGGGTAGTACAAATTAAAATAAAAAAACTGGATTTGGATATTTTTGGATTGGATATTTTACAGGATATTTTAGTTACAGCAACGTATACTGTTTCACAAGCTACAGCACATGCCATTATGCAAAATGTTATGTCTGAAAGGTGTATTGGTATAATTTCTTCATTTGTTAAAAGTGAACTAATGAAAATTGCTGCATTTAAAGGTCTCCTTCCAAAATAAACCGTTTAATACTTGATTTTTTTTTACATTACCATAGGTCAGCCCAAGTTGCACTTGTATGCTCAACTTCAAAATGCTCTCCTACCCCTGTAGTCTGTATTCGCCTGTGATAGAAAACAGCCGGGAAAAACGAGCAAATCGGAAAAGCCGTACAAGCCTACGTCACATTAAACATTAGCTATGCAGTTAGCCCACCCTCAACAAAACATTCTTAGGCTGCCTGCAGACAGACCCACTAGAGGGAGCGTCACAGTGCTGTTATCCAATCAGAGGCGATACGTTTGCATATCATTAATATTCATAAGAATCCTCTCGCGCTATCCCTGCTCTCGTTTTCACCTAACTAAAATAGCTTGAAACAAGACAACCACAGCATATTTTTGTCAACGCCAACTCTCATGACATTATTTTAGACAAGAGACCACCACAAAATTCATGAAAATACGATGGAATGAGACCTTTAATGATCTAGTAATCGATTCTTTTAATAAGCCATGGAACTTGAAATTTGAAATTAAGATTTTGAACCGGTGTGATGTGCACGCTGTGGCCACACCAGTGCTCACTGTGGTCCTCCTCGGTGTGCTCAGGGACCTTGTGTGTTTGCACAGACACATAAAAAATTAGAGGGAACATTGCTCATAGCCATGACAGACAGACAGGCACAGAGAGAGAGAGAGAGAGAGGGAGAGATGAGAGAGAGAGAGAGAGAGAGAGAGAGAGAAGTACTAAAGAAGAAGTAGAACACTGGGTTCTCTCTGGAGAGCCTTAAGTTGCACAGCTGAGAAACAGACAGTGGATGCTGATGATGACTGCACAACACTCATGAGTGTGCAACACTAGTGAGACACTTCCAATACACTCTATCTATCAAGTCAAAAACACTTTGACTTGAATATTCACAGATAGACCAGTGAAAGACTTAAAATAGACTCACAGACTCTGTCAAGTCTAAAACACTGTTTGACTTGAATATTGTCAGATAGAACACCAGTGAAACACTTCAAATAGACTCTATCCATCAAGTCAAAAACACTGTTTGACTTGAATATTCTCAGGCAGAAGAGATGGACCAGTGTTGGAATCTAAATCTCAAAAGAATATTTGAGGCACACCGACTTCCAAAACCACTGTTGCCAAATCATCCTCTAATACCTAATGGCCTCCCTGGTGACTTCATTAGGAAAGTGCAGCTCCTTTCAACGGTTGTTGTGGATTGCAACGGACTAAAGACCTCTGATGTGTGGAAGCACTTTGTGGACACCTTGACATGTGCTGTGCACAATCTTAGAGAAACCTTGACATGAGCTATGTATAGACATAACCTGTGTGTGAGTGACCTTGATATGACCTTGACATGGCTAGAAATAACTTCACTCGCATGAACTGGGGAAAGTTAAAGCTACCAGATGACAGCTTTCTCAACCCAGTCACTCCTTATTTCCAATTTCCTTCCCAGGCTATGAATTTTGCATGGGTGTGCGTTGTGTGATTGTGTTTATGTACATTTGTGTGTTTGAGAACATGTGCACTGAATAACCTTAAAGCCACTATGTGTAGGATTTATCTTCTATTTATCTTTGTCTTTTATTAAAAATACATTTTTTATTTTAAAAATATAATGTAAAACTATGGTAATTACCTCCATGAATAAATTGTAGTGTTCCCGTAAACTTGGTACTTTCCATTTATATGTAGATGTGGCTGGGTACCAAATAAGAATATCCCTTTTACGCCGCCATTTTCAAAATGAGGACCATAGGAAATGAGGACCGTGGGAAGGGAAGGGCGAATACATTTTATTCAAACGTGTGCAGTATACCACTTCGCCGATAGATGGGAGAAATTCTCATACGAAAAAAATAAAACTTACACATAGTGGGTTTAAAGGACAAATAGGATGTATATCCATCAGCATATTTGAATTTCAAATCAGGTCCAGCAGACTAAAAATAGACTGATGTTTTATAGTAGCTGTACGTTAATGCAAGTAATGCCTGTATAAAACAGCATTGTGTGTCTGTGACAAGCAACAAGTGTGTGTGTGTGTGTGTGTGTGTGTGTGTGTGTGTGTGTGTGTGTTATCATGTGTAAGGTGACAAAGAACGTGTTTTTCTGTTGTGTGTGTGTGTGTGTGTGTGACTCACCCAGCAGGGCTGAGTTGCCGTCTCCTAATGGGAAGCGCTGGTAGCGTGGCACGCTGAAGGGGGGAAGCAGGTGAAACTTCTTCTCCAGCAGCGGCTCCAGCCGAGAGGCAGACGGATCGGCTGGGTGGAACAGATTATACACCTGCTGACAGGCAGGACGCAGCAACGCCACTAGGGGGAGACAGACACAAACAGAGGGAAATGTGTGAGTTTGAATGTGTGTGTGAGTGTGTGTGTGTGTATGTGTGTGTTTGTATGTTTGTGCATTTACAAGGTACACACAAACTCTTGCCGTACCCTCTAATGACGGAATGACGGTCTTGCGCAGCGCGAGCACCAGCCCCAGTGGGGAGCCGAAAAGGAAGAAGTCGGCTACATCAAAGTCAAATTTGCCCAGGGCCCCGCCCTCTAACATAGTGCTGTTACTGGACCTGCGGGAAGCTGTCTCTGCACGCAACACACTGCTGTGTAGACTACAAACACAGACACACACACAGGCACACACAGAAATACAATCAACAATACATTCAAAGGGCTCTGAGAAAAATGCTCACTTCTACATGTCCATACATTAACACACACACACACACACACACACACACACAAACACACACACACAAACACACACACACACACACCTGGTGAGGAAGTCTTGGTGGTATTTGATGGTGTCTATCTCATAGGTGGAGGAGTCACTCCTCTTGCGGAGGGTCTGTCTCGCCGGCTCTTCGGCGCCCCCTGTCCGTGGGATGTCAATGTTGCTGCGGCTCAGCTGCCGGCTGCCCTCCAGAGACAGAGTGGGAGACGGGGGACCACAGTTTATCACAATCCCCGGGGACAGTAGCTCAGGGTCCTAAGAGAGACAAACACACACACACACATACACATACACACACAGAGAGAGAGAAATGCATTAATATAGAGTAGAGAAGAAAACAAACCTTTAAATGATGAACATAAATTAGATGAACATAACATTTTTTAAATGACAGTCTAATGCATAATGTCCACCTGATCTCAGCTAATGCTATGCTAACAGCTGATTGAAAATGAATGGCAGAGGAAAAAGGTCAAAGGTTACAGGCCTGGACACTAGCAAGGCTGCCACGGCGACTGCTGTTCTGGCTCTCACACACTGTCTGAGCACTGCTGCATAGGGCATCAAAGCCCAGGATGCCCCCAACACAGTCTCCTATTAAACACACCTGAAACACAAACACACACAAAACACCTCACACAGTCTCCTATGAACACATGTTGGAAATACACACACACACACACACACACACACACACAAAACAACCTTACACACAGTCTCCTATTAAACACACTGGAAATACACACAACACACACACACACACAAAAGAATACCTTACACACAGCCTATTATTTAACACACACACGCACACACACACAGGAGACACACAGATTACACAAAGCTTCCTATTAAACACACCTTCCACACACAGAGAGGAAAATAGTACATGCAATAGTACACCTGGTTTTGATCGGCTCTGCTAACAAAAGGGCAAATATAGGTTAGCTAGGCAACTCCCAAACAGCCCCTGAAGGCCTTGTGAAAAGCTCATTGGTGGCAGCAGCCCTAAGCTCACCTGTCCTGAGAAGGCAGTCCCATCTAGGGACTTGATGAAGTCAGCGTAGACCTGATTGGCTCTGGTGATGACGGTGGCTACCGCATCCTGGTACAGCGGGGAGGAGGTGGCCAGAAGAGGGAGAGCAGCCAGGGGTATGTGGTCCTGACTACTGCTCAGACAGCCCTCATCATAGCTGTAAGGGCTCAGACTACACACACACACACAGAGACACACATGTTGTGTATATGAAGTCCTCACAACACACATTCAATTTTTTCAATTCAATTTTATTTATATAGTGCATGTTTACAAAAGGCATGTCTCAAAGCACACGCTCAGACACACAGAACATGTCATACATAGGTACTTGTGCATGCAATTTACATTTGTCCACATGTCTTACATAGGTACAAATGTTTACATACTGTGTAAATCTGTGGATGTGTATGCATGTGTGTGTGTGTGTGTGAACATTTCACACACTTGCATATAATTTTGCATGACCATGTTCACAATTACGCGAATGAGCGTTTGTATGTGTGTGTGTGTACTCACTTTGACACCAGGGAGAAGGCCTCGGCGCAGATGGCAGGGCAGGGCACCAGGCGTATGGCGATGTGTCCCAGTGCAGAGGGGTAGTGCACACGCATCACCGAGTCAAACGCCGATGACAGCGTGTTAACATCACCCTGCTTGGAGCTGGGCTCGCCGCCCCCAGAGTCCAGGATGTTCCCGCCATGCAGCACTAGGATCAACACGTGGGTGCTGCACACCTGCAGAGGGGCCTGGGAGGAACCGTCCTGTCAGGACAGAGAGAGAGAGAGAGAGAGAGAGAGAGAGAGAGAAAGAGAGAAGAGGGAGATTAGGAAATAAGACAGAAAAAGAATCAGTGAATAAAAGGAAGGGGTGGATGATAGAGGGATGATAGATGGGTGGATTCATGAATAAGTAACGTGGGCAAGTGAACAGCAACCCAGATGCATGGAGCAGAGGCACCCACCCCCACACCCACAGCTTAAGCCAACCCCCCTGACTTCTCCATGGCCGCTAACAGCACCGCTTCAAAATCACCACCTGCTTGACTGCAGCCGCGCTGCCAATGCCAAACTGCACTCCTCGCTGAGCCAGGAGTGTGTGTTTACGGACTCTCACGGCTGGTGCACACACAAGCACTGGTCACTCACTGCAAACACTGGAGGAACAGCGCGTGTTGGTGTTCAGATCCACGTTTGCGTTCACACCCCCAGGACACAATGTTTGTGTGGTTGGACAGATGTGCAAGTATTCACATGAAGGTCTGGAAGAATGTGTGAAATGATGGTTGCAGCAGTTACAAAATAGTATAGCCATCTTGTTATGTAGAGAAGTGTGGCATATGTTATCAGATAGCACTACTTTATAGTACTCAGCACTGGCCCTCGACTTAGCTGAAATAAACCCACTGGTTAGGAAATTCAAAAAATCATTCAATTAACACACTATGGCTGGGTATCAATAATGTTGTTTGATTTTTAAACTGGATTGAATCACAGTTTACTAAATAGTTATGTTTCTCAAAACTTAAAACTAGTTTAAATTTAGTTTACATTAAACTCTAAATCATGAGCAAATTTAAATCATGTAAACTCAGGTTAAATGTAGAATAAATGTAAGTCTATAAACCCAGGATAAATCTTAGACTGCAAGTTCACTATAAACCCCTGGAGCAGGTCTATGTTAGAGCCTTTCTGTATTACAGACAGCATGGCTACGTACATTAGCTTGGTAGAATTAGTAAAAAGCGTTCCACATAGGAATATTCAGTCACTCACCATAGCTAGCAGCAAAAGCATGCTTATACTGATACCTCAATATTAAACAATTGGATTAGCAAACTAGTGAAAGGTAAAGTGAAGTGTTAATGGTGTTAAAAGAATGTTAAAGAGATAATGTAACAGCAGTTATGAGACATGATTAAAAAGCATGAAAAGGTCTGTGGGGTGTGTGTGTGTGGGGGGGGGGGGGATTATCATGAATTTGAAGTTTACATGAATTGTACCTCTATTCAGAATCCATCACAGCAGACAATGAATATGGGTTATATATATATTTTAATGCTTGCCAACACTTGTTTAACTAATCCAAAATTAAGATGAGAGACATATCTGTAATGAAATTACACCTAAATGAAATGAAGATATATGTACTAATCCTAGTTTAGGCCTAGTTTAGAGTTTATGTTGGTGCAACCCAGCCTAAATGCTGAATGAAGCTGTGAAGTCCAGGCAAATCCTTCTTTAATGTCGTCCTCTCTTCCCCCTCTGTCTCAGAGGCCCAACCAGACTCACAGGGTGGAGAGACACATGGACACATCACTGTCATTTGCCCCCATTTACACAGTCAACCCAGCCCAGAGCACAGGGGGCAATCAACTACGTACGGACTCCACTCCACACGTGGACCACAGACGGACTGTCACGGGAGAGGGGAGGGGGGTGGACAGGGCAGGCATATGTAAGGACAGATTTGGATTAAGGGGAAGGGGCTTCAGTTAAGTCTGGACTGATTTGTAATACACACACACACACACACACAAACATATACTCTCTTGGGTTCTAGTAGTAAACGAGGGGAGAGGATGCACTGGAACACACTGGCTCCTGTTCCGGCCGTGCAGTCACAGGCCGCAATCACTCACACAAGCGCCGTGTCGCTTAGAGGCAGCCGTGCCCGGTGTCTGTCATCCCAAACGTCTGTGCATTACGCTCATCTGCCACTAACGCTCTCAATTAGAAGAGTGAGACGAATTAGAAGGAAATGGGAGAAAGATTCGGTTAGCAGAGACTTTGGAGAACCACACCATGGCAGCTGTTTCCATAGCAACAGGCGCCACTGTGAGCATTGGGCCACGTGGTTTGCGCCAGCGGAGCAGAGGCTGCAGGTTACTTACTGACAGGTGCCTCGTCACCAAGATAGTGGGGATGGAGGCGTGGTCACACATCTACAGCAAGTGCAAAGGGACAAAAAAAAAAAAAACACTAGAAGAATGAGTCCTGCTCTATGGGGCAAACACACTCCTCGAGAAATGCACAGCCGTCCAGCCATCAAATGCTGCAGTTTCTGGTTTCAGGACACTGTTTCATGCACAGGTCCAGTCTTGAGAAACATAGAGTTATATGACTGTTTCCACAAATACTGCTCCTACTTTTAAATCGAATGGAATCGATAACAATTTCACATACACCTACACAGTCCTTCTGTGCTGTATCTGTACAGATCTACAGACATAGCAGCAGAGAAATGAGACACATGACTGAAGCATGAATAATCCTCATAGGTCATCATCACAGATAGGTAACTTTTGGGAAAAGGAAATCCAAATGATCCTACAAACATCAACTGTGATTGCAAAGCTATACACACAGTGTGTGAGGTAATCATTCCTGAGGACAAACACTGCAGTAATCTGTAGTCTGCCAGAAAGATGAACAGACAGAGGCAGATGTGCTGTGGTTAGACAACCTTAGTCCTAAAGCTTATTGCCTCCTCTTCCATTAGGGCGTTGTGTATGTCAGGTTAGCGTGGGCTTGGCCTGTAACCATTGCCACCCTGTAAGAATGACAAATGGCAGACATCATAGGAGACTGGAGCAACACCACAGGTTAGGTCGCTGACACCCTTCTGTCCTGCCATAGCAGAACTGGCCAACTTGAGACAGACAGAGCAGAATTAAATATATAGCTGTTATTAGGATGATATAGCACCCAGACTGGTTTCGGTGTAGGCACTGTGCACCCTAGATTTAGTAAGTGTGTTATGCCTAATTAGCATGAATCCTGGACAAACCCACCTCCTCGAGCCTCTCCTCACTGGCTGCCCTGGCGTAGTTTCCACCCAGCTCACCTACAGGAGACACAACAAACCATGCAAAACAACTCACTCAGACAGACACGTTTGAAAAGTCGAAAAAACACATACTAATCATACATATTATGAGTGAGTTTTTCCACAGTATTTATTTATCATTTTAACCACTTAATATGCAATGAAATATATTTCATGATTGGTCTGATTCTGCTAATTGACAATGACAGGCTTTCAGTAATGTTTTAAGAATGATTAGGCATTGTTCCTGGCCCATTTGCATCACAAAAGCATTTTGCTACACACAACCTGCATGTTTATATATATATATATTTGTATATATACACCTTTGATCCCTAGAGAAGAAAGGAAATCTATTATCTTCACACTTTACATGCCACACACCCACACTCTGCCTTTGATCACACTAATAGGAGCTACACTGTATAAATAATTCTTTTCATCACTGTTTCACACACAAACACACACACACACACACACATATGCACACTACATACCAGCAGTCTCCTCTGAATCAGTGGCCTCAATCTTGTCCATGAGGTCATTGGAGTTCCACTTGGTGATCTCTTTGGGGAAGGTCTCCTCATTATCTGACAAATCCTCTGTAGCAGCGATAGACAGAGACAGACAAGACAGAAAGACACAGACAGAAACAGTCAATCCCATATTCACATGGTAGATAAATGGTTCACCTCTCGCTCTTTCTGTGTGTGAAATTAAAACTTTATATTTAAGACAGTGAGACAAACTTTTTAAAACATTTTTTAATCTGCTTATGTAAATAGTAGATGCTGAAAAAGTGAGAGAGAGAGAGAGAGAGAAGAGAGAGAGAAAAGTAAAAAAGCAGACATGCAAGATTAATGCCTCAGTTAGACCTGAGACTCAGAACCCTCTGCTATTGTTCATTGTACCTTGGTGCAGTAAGTACCTTTCAGTTGGACTATACTTTTTACTATAATTTTCCATTATTATTATTATTATTTCACTAATTGTGAATATGATATCTGGACCCGAATCAAACCAGGACAGACTTATCAAAGCTGTGAGGTACATAATGGAAAAGCTTTATTCTAATTTAAGTGCTGTAACAGCTCCAAAAATGACCCTTAACATCACCTGTTAAATCCGATTTTTTATTGCAAACAATTAATCCAAATTCTTTTCTGTCATGCCTTTGTAGGGGAGTGCCCCATTTCGCAGATGTATCTTTGCAGCTCCATATTTATACGATGCCCTTAGATGTGTAAAAGGACCATTATTTACATACATTTAATACATTTTTGGCATTGTTTGCTGATTTTGTGTTTTTGGGGCAGCCAAGGCCTATGGGTAAGAGCGGGTAAGAAATCAAGGGTAGACAACAGCTAGGGTGAGGTAATAAGAGCACCTAACGAGAGGCACTAGCAGGCAGTCCACTGATCTTGGTTAACGTGTGCTTCAACTCAGTCTGAGTTCACCCTGTGTTTGTTTCACTAAGTCACAATTTGGATAAATGCAGAGACCAAATGTCCAACACAGAATCAAAATAGTGTATACTGTATTTACACAATCAAATCATAATACGGCAAAGGAAACGTTTTATATGTGCATTTGAAACAAATAGCAATAGCTTATACAGGGATTGTGTTCTTGAACTAAACTTTCAAGTTCAAGCAAGTCTCTAAACGGAACAGGGCATTATTATCTTTCTGATATAATGATTTCTCAGATAACAGCAGAAAAAAAATGCTAGTTAAACCGTCTGTTGCAATAGTTCTGCTATGGAACCAACTCCCTGAGAACATCAGGAAAGCTCCTACAAGCTTTTCGGAGATGCTTTCTGCTAACTATCTTTTAAACTTTAGTCTTTTATCTCCTAACCTTTACTCCACTTTATTACTTTTTTTCTACTTTTTAAATCTTATTTTATCTTATTTTATTAATGTATATAATTTATCACTTAAACCCTTTAAATTTAAATAGTTAGTTTTTAGCTATTTTTAGCAACCATCTACTGTCATAAGTTTTATTATACAATTTTAATTTTCATTATTTAGTGTAATTTTTTAATCACTGCTCTTTGCCTTTATCATTATAAAACACATTAAAATGCCTTCTCTATGTATAAAATGCACTATATCAATAAACCTGCCTTGTTAGGATTAACTTTAACCGTATATCTGAGGCCATGATGAAATCTGGCTCTAGAGCACTCCAAAGTTTTTTTAAAGAGTAAATATTATGACGCTTCACCAGGCCCTAGTTCTCCACCACCAATGGAGAGGAAAACATGTTCCTATAATTTGGCTCTGACTAGTTCATGAGATGTTATTGTCGGATGAAACTCAAATGATACACTAGCGCCGATCTGTCGGCTGTATGTGCCACTGACGTGCACTCAGTAGCACTGTGACACACATCATGCCTTTGAAGAGAAAGAGGGCAATTTATACGCTTTTGAGCCCCACGGAGCCATTGGCAACATGTTCATTAATGGCAGTAATGACAGACATCCATCAGTGATGTGAGCACACAAGACCAGTAGTCCCACTGGGCTACATAAATGCTTAGGCAGATTAACCGGGGAGGGGGGAAGTCTCCTATACGCTCATGAAATATTACACTACTGAGACGATTGATATTGAAAGGCCTTTTACTACTTTACTAAAGCACTTCATAATTGACCTCGTCATGCTTAAGACACAAACACACACTGTGTTTGTGTGTGTGTGTGTATGTGTGCACAACATATGGTAATGAATCTGTATGAAATTTAGGGAAGACCCATGGCAGAGGCTATTACCAGTCCCTATTCTCTATCCACCTCTAAGTCTTTTTTACTCTACATACAGCTAGGGTGAGGTAATAAGAGCACCTAACCTCTCACAGCACTAGCAGGCAGTCCACTGATCTTGGTTAACGTGTGCTTCAACTCAGTCTGTGTTCACCCTGTGCTGTGTTTGTTTCACTAAGTCACAATTTGGATAAATGCAGAGACCAAATGTCCAACACAGAATCAAAATAGTGTATACTGTATTTACACAATCAAATCATAATACGGCAAAGGAAACGTTTTATATGTGCATTTGAAACAAATAGCAGTAGCTTATACAGGGATTGTGTTCTTGAACTAAACTTTCAAGTTCAAGCAAGTCTCTAAACGGAACAGGGCATTATTATCTTTCTGATATGACTCAGCAATATGGGTCAAATCAGATTTCTCAGATAACAGCAGAAAAAAAATGCTGCCGATTGATATTGAAAGGCCTTTTACTACTTTACTAGAGCACTTCATAATTGACCTCATCATGTTTAAGACACAAACACACACTGTGTTTGTGTGTGTCTATATTTTAAACACTTCAGTAGAAGCCTTTTTTACTCTACATAAAGTATAGAGTAATAATATTAATTTAACAATCAAATAATAAATTAGTAACAATTATTTAGCACCTCTATAATATTAATAATAATAATAATAATAATAATAATAATAATATTAAAACAGTAGAAAATTATACCATGTATAGATAATACTTAGAATGTTCTTTTGTGTGTGTGTGTGTGTGTCTAAGTTATGATGTTCTCTAGCCCAAAAACTAGTGTGTCCCCCGGGGTTGGCCATGATCAAGACACACAGTTTGCATACGGTTACACATACAATATGCCCACGAGTGAATGTAGGTGATCCTCCTAATGTTTTAGAATACACATAGTATGTTTCTGACCACTGACAAACCTTGTCACACATGTCAGAAGAATAAGTGGGTGAGTGAGCAAACGGGAAAGTGGGCTGTCAGGATGATCTGTCATCAGTGTGAGGGACTCTCTGTGGGAGCCATTCTGACTTCTGGCACCCAGAATAGTATGAGCTAGGTTGTCTGACACAGATGGACCATGGGTTACCGCAGGGACTATAAAACACAATATATTTTTGGATGCGAGGAAGTGTGTGTGTGTGTGTTTGTGTGACTTCAAGGTCAACAGATCGTAGATAAAGGCTTCATATATAACATCAAACACACACTTTTTTCAAGCCCATATAATGTGCTGATCCTTTACATTCTTATTTTTATTCATCTCTCAGACAATTTTATTCAAAGAAACATACAGGACAAGGGAAGTATTGACTTCATCAGTAAGATATCAGTGTGTGTGCTCTGTGGGAATCCAACCTGTAACCTTGGTGATGCTGCTGACGTGATCTGTCAGCAGAGGCACAGGAACCAGGATGAATCATAATACTAATTCTCTCTATTGCAGTTATTACTTCCTAGAGTACCCGCTAATTCATCCATCATTTCTCAGTCTGCATTTATCATTCAGAACTTTATCAGCACTTTAATGAACATCACACACCTCCCCTGGATGGCAGGAGATAGAGGGACAAGACAGAGAAAGAGAGAAAGAGAGAGAGAGAGAGAGAGAGAGAGAGAGAGAGAGAGAGAGAGAGAGAGAGAGGCTCCAGTCCTCTCTTATCAGAAGTGGTCCATAAAAAGGTCTCTGAGCTGAATCAACAGCTAGAACAATGGTGTGAATTAAGGCAGTGTGTGTGTGTTTGTGGAATGTGAGTGGGAACCAGTGCATGGAGCCAGACAAGAGGAGATATTTAGAAGAGGTATTTACTCCGTTGGCCCCTCTTTAAGGCTTTACACACAGGCATTATGCGAGTGAAGAATGGCAGTACTGTCCTTGTGTCAGGTATAAGCATGCTGGACTGGATGTTGAGGAGTATTTCTGTCTGCTTGTGTGCAAACCTAACTGCATATAAGTGTGTGTGAGTGTGTGTGTGTGTGTGTGTGTGTGTGTTCACAGGTTCCAGAACAGCAGACTCCACGCCCCTACTGCAACTGAAGGCCCAAAACATGCTGGGTCTCTGCTGGGTAGCCAAAGAACTGGTCTGCACCGGGAAATATGCAGGGCAGAATGAGCGATCAAAGGTGAAAGGTCAAAGTGGAAAGGTCAGAGGTCATTTAGGAGAATGCAAAAGAACAAACACACACTCACCCCCCCCCTATAAAGCAACACACTCCATATACTTGATAATCTATCACAGACAGAACCCACAGCTGTACACATCTGCCTGATGTTTCTCTTGTCGGCAGGAGCAGGGGTAGGAGATTATTTGGACTGCGTGGTGCCATGGTTTCACTCACACCCCACTCTTCACCGCTAAGGACAACTTCCAAATGCTTGAAATTGCAGAAGGAAGCGTCCAGTTGACTCACTAAATAATTACTAGCATTAGGCTGTCTGAAACTAAAGTAGCATTAGCACTGTCAGTGGTAGCTGTCTGTGTGAGCAGGCCTAAAGTACTATAAGATAGCACCTGTGCTGACTTTGGGTATCAAACACCGGCTGACTGGTAGAGATCTCTTAACATGAGTGTATAGCCCATATGTGAGGCTGTAGCAGACCAGCTACCCTGTTCTCTTTTTGGCCTGTAGCTCTAGACTACTGCCCTTAGAGCTCATGGTGGACTGTGTGTGTGTGTGAACTAGAAACCCCCCTATGGTCAGGACTAAGAGCCACCAGGTTCATCCTCCTATGGGAGAGGGCTGGAAGGCCCATCTGGCCCATCACACACACACACACACATACACACACACACACACCAGTGGAAAAGACAGCTAGGAACAGGCAGCTCAAACGCTGGTGACAGGTGTTCACAGGATGTGGCCGAGTGACATTTTAACAGAAAACTCTCTCTCTCTCTCTCTCTCACACACACGTGTACACACACACAGACACGCATACAGACACACACACACACAGAGGGGAAGAAGGTAAAGAAACAGACACACACCATTGGACACAATTGGCAAATTTGATAGAGGTGAAGCTGCCTGCTGTCTGTATGATGTGTACTGCGCACACTAAACCTACACCACTCTGCACATTTAGTAGTTAATCCCAACTGAATGTGCCATCAAATAAAAATTCAATCAAAATATTAGAATAATATTAAATATTGGCCTTTTGGGGTTGTGCGGGACAGTTCTTTACCATACTATAGGAAAATCACAGACAGCAGACTGCCTAGGCAAGAAAAATGACTATCCCTACTCTAAACTAGCCAAGACACACACATACAGGTAAGCACATTATAGCACAGTTCATAGGCATTGTACATATATCCAGTATGACATGACAAACGTGAACAATCACACACACACACGTGCACATTAACACAAGTACATACTGCATGCTTACCATAAGCATCAAAGAACTCCTCATCTGAGCTGTCATCTGAGTCTCGAGCGATGCTCTGCATCCTCCATTCTGAAATGCTATGACGTGATGGGCTCGCTGGAGTAACACACACACACACACACACACACAATATTCAATTATAAATTAATCTTAATCAAGCTTTTGTTGTTGTGAGGGAGTAAGGACAAACAATAAAAACAATAAAATAAATATATCTAGCCATGCATCCAATTATTTTTTTAATTGTGTTGCATGCACACACACACATACAAGAGGCATGGAAAACACTTCCACTTACATGTAGCCAGGAGCAATGACCTGTCAAGACATCATACGTGTCTCTTTTCTATTTTGGATTCAACACAGAGAGAGGAGAGCTCTCTCTGTGTTGAAGGCATGCTTGTGTGTGTGTGTGTGTGTGTGTGTGTGTGCGCGCATGTGTGGGTAGGTGTGTGCACCCTCTTAGGTGTGATCCTTAGGGTGCCCAAAAGAGCAGCAAAGCAAAGGAAGTGTGAAAGAATGTTCCATACGATAGACAGTGAGAAAGAGAGAGAGAAAGAGAGAGAGAAAGAGAGAGAGAGAGAGAGAGAGAGAGTGTGTGTGTGTGTGTGTATTCTGGTGATGAGATGAGGTGTGGAGTGTGAAAGCACTCTCTAGTGATGTCAATGTTGTTGCTAAAAATAGCTGTTAAAGCATCTGACAGGGAAAGTAAGGACACATACACACGTGTGCATAACACACACACACACACACACCCTGACTTTACACATACCCAAATAGGACACACACAAAAATAACAGTTGAAGGCTGATTTTATTACTGTAATGTACCGTGGTATTAGGTTGAATGAGTGTGTGTCTATTGTGTGCCTGTATGTATGTGTTAGTATTATAGATGTGTGTGTGTGGATGAGTGTGCTTGTGTGCATGTATCTATAAATGGGTACTGACATGTGCTTGTTTATGTCTATATCTTTCGATGTGTGTGTGTGTGTGTGTGTGTGTGTGTGTATGTGTGTGAATGTGTATGTATATATATCTGCAAGTGCGTGTTTCTGCTCTGTGTGTCGCTCACCTCCCCCCCGCTTGGATGAGCGTGAGGACCTGGAGGAGGTGGACCACTGCTTGGTCAGAGCCCCGCGGGCCTGCAGCGTGTCGGTGGCAGTGGCTGGGCTGGGCTCATCCCCAAGGCCCTCCTGCGCCTCCTGGCCCTTCTCGGGCAGCGCCCCCGGCCCGCCGTTGGCCTCGCCGCCCTCCTCGCAGCTGAACTGGGCCATGCGCTGCGCCAGCGCCAGCTGCGTCTCCAGCTCCAGCTGCCGGATGTCCTCCATGGTCAGGCCGTACCACTCGTCCTGCCAGCACCACGCCTGCCGGTGGGCATGCACCATCACCTTACGCAAGCCTACCACACACACACACAGCACAAACACACACATTATAGAGACACATGTGCACTGGTAAATCTACATGGAGAACTGCAATCAATATAAACACACACACATGGGTACTACACAAAACACATGGATAGTATCCATTGGATACAGTATGCAACATAACAGCTTGTACTTGAATTTACACACACACACATATTTCCACATCCACATACACTACATACATGTAAACACACACACACACACACACACACACACACACACACACACACAGAGACACTCGGTCATAGCTACACACTCACCCACGTCATGGATGAAACGCTCAATCTTGGACTGCATGCCCCAATAGCGGAACTCCACCTTGCAGAGCTTGTAGGCACACATCACGGGGCCCTTGTTGGGGTTGTAGGTGATGTCATCGATCCAGTCGTCCATCAGAGGGCCCCTCTTGGTCTTGGCTGAGCAGTAGATGCGCGGGTCTTCCTCAGGCTTGTACTCATGGGGAGGGATAGGGTCCTTAACAATGTCTATGGGGTCTACACACACACACATTTACACACACAGACAGAATAAGGCAGGCCAGTCAGAAAGCCCTTTGCTCAATTCATGCTCTGCAGGAATACAATGATACAATGTAGCAAATAAAAGGTGTTAATAATATACAGTATATGCATTTTATGTACATTGTTGCAGAATAATTTCTGTAATTAAAATTTGTGTGTGTGGCTAGAGAGTAGAGCCCGACCGATATAGGATTTTGAAGGCCGATACCTATACAAATAATTGTTAGTTTAAAAATCCGATATTCCGATATATATCGGACAATATTTAAAAAAAAAAAAAGTCAGAAACATTAAAACATTAAAAGATTTCCATTAACATTAGCTATTTGTAGTTATTTATGAGTTTTAACTAAAATAATGATAATGCATTTTAAAAAGAAACTTGTTTATTTTATTGTCACAACGGAACATCATGTGTTTCGTCCGTTTTTATTTTAATTTTGAAACATTCATTTATCGGCCATTATAAATGCCGATACCGATAGTTTGGAAAATGCCTAATATCGGCCGATAATATCGGCCTGCCGATATATCGGTCGGGCTCTACTAGAGAGCTTCTCGAGCAGTTAGGGAACACCCCAAACTGGGTGTGACATCTCCTGAGTGAGGGTGCTGTTTCCAGCCTGCCTGCCAACTACTAGCTCTCACAAAACACCTTCAGTCCTCTGATGTCTCTCATCAGATGACAAGTTGAACATGTCCGTTTAGCCAAAGGGAAAAAGGATTTTGAACATGGTATGAATCATTGTTTGTGCAGGGAAATAATTACAATGAATTGAATTGTAATTTAAGTTTAAATTCAATTCAACATTTTGTAGAGTGGAGTCAATTTAATTTAATTTAATTTAATATTAAAATTCAGAAATTTATACCATCCTGCTTTAGACAGCTGTGGCCTGCTCGTTAGGGCTTGGGAATGAAACCAAAGAGTTGCCTGGTTTCATCCAGGGCAAGCTACCTCTTTACTGCACTTAAGCTGCCCACTGCTCCAGCTTAACATGGGCTTCACCTTACTCTATTCTGTGAGCATTTCACAATTATTCACTATTGGGGTAAATTCATAGTCACAGGATATATCCTTCTACTGCCTATGGCTGCACTGTAAGGTGTTACCCTGCCTGAGCCTGGAGAGGGAAAGAGGCAGCAAAACACCCAGGCTCCCTCTAGTCGAGACTTTTAAGTGGCCTCAGCCACAGATTCCTTCCAGGTGTGTGTTCTCTGGTTCCTCTCAGGGCTCCGATTTCCAGGACTGCCATGCTCAAGAATAGCAGAGCCAGTATCTGCCCCCGAGCTTTGACACCCTGCATGCACACGTCACATCGCTGCATTCGCCATCATCACAATCAAACAGGAACCTGTTTTTCCACCCAATTTACAAAGCTGCACAGTTCTGCATAGCAGCAGCTAGGGGGCGTCAGTTTACATTTAATAAGGGCAGCAGCCCCACATTAAAGTGAGGGATAGTCATGTGTATAGGCTGAGACTTCTCAATTAAATTAATAAAGCAATTAGTGAGTTAACACACACACATACACACACACACACACACACACACATTCCTATTCATTCAATCTGTTTGGGTGTACATCATAACTCAGCATGAGTGCTAAACTAATTTGGTAAGGCCTTCCTTAGCTAGACTGCAATGAGGGAATGGGGAATGTAATGGGGAATGAGTTTTCAGCAATACACAATACACAAGCTTTCACAAAACACTTTCAGTTCTAGAGGGGTTGTTAAGACAGGGAACATTTGAATCTCATGGCAACAGAAACAAGCTGTCAGAAGAAAGCACTTAGGACAGGAAGACATACCCAGAGTCCTCTGACGTCTCTCAGCAGGGGACAAGTTGAACACGTCTGCCTGGGTCCCTGTGTCGGATTTGTAGAACGTCTCAATGTCTATGGAGAACTTTTCCACAAAAGGACAGGTATACCTACAGGGCAGAGAGAGGGAGAGGGAGAGAGAGAGAGAGAGAGAGAGAGAGAGAGAAAGAGAGAAAGAGAGAGATACCAGCAGAAGAAGAGAGTGAGAGAAAAAGATGAGGTGAGTGAGAGAATCAACAAAAGAAACAGATACAATTGTGAAGGTAGAGAAGAAGACAAAGACAAAAAAAGAAAAAAATACAGACAGAGAGAAAGAAAGAATAAGAGATCAAGAGAGGCGGGGGGCGGGGGGCGGGGGCATAGGTGGGTGGGGGATAGAGAAGAAGAGAGGTGAGTAGACCTCATGACAGAGGAACAAACACAAGGCACGGGATTGGCACCAGCTCTCTACCATGCTGCTGCTGCTGCTGCTGCTGCTGCTGCTGATAAAAGCAGGATTAGGAGACAATGGCCCTCAGTGTTCCACATAATACACCGTGATGTACAACTTCATTTGCCCCATACAATGACTTTTCCAGGCAGTGTGTGCATGCTTTTGCATTTGTAAGCATGCAATCCTGTGTTTGCTCCTGATCAGCTTAAATGACAGTTTATGTGTTTTGATGTGCGCATTAGTGCATCTTTTCCAAAGAGACTTAACCAGTGTGTGTACTGTATGTGTGTGTGTGTGTGTGCTGACCTTGTGCGTGTGTATGGGTAGGCATTCCAGGACTCTTCCTCCACTCGCAGCGCGGCCTTGGGCAGGATGGAGCGGAACCAGCTGGGGATGTGCTGGCCGATGTGGTACACTTTGTGTGTGTACTGGCCGGCGCCGCCCGGTCCGTCCGTGTACGGCCGGTTCTCCAGGATCTCCACCCCGCTGCCCTCGCCACAGCTCTCCTCTCGACTCTTCTTCTACAGGGGACACAAACAGCACAGGGTGACAGGGTGTGGGTATGTGTGTGTGTGTGTGTGTGTGTGTGTGTGTGTGTGATAATACATCACAAAGTGTGGTAAGATGTATATCTGTACCATATATATATATATATATATATATATATATATATATATATATAAGATGTTGATGTACAGTATGTGAAATATAGATAATGTGTATACTCAACTTTATTTATCTAGATGGAAATTAAGGTCTATCTCCATCTATCATTCTATCACATGGAGTATGTACTGTATGCACGTCAATTACATAAGAATGATCACCTTTCATTCACACTTGGAAGGCATATATTGTTATCACCACTGTTATCACCATGAGAAACAAACTCTCTTGCACAGACACACATACACATACACCGAGATTTATAGACATAAACAGTTGCTCAACTGTTAATGCTGAGCTGTGTGAGTGTTCTGTGCTCCTACACGTGAGTGGGATTGCAACAACAGCGCCAGTTAGACCTCTAAAGCAACTTCCTCTGGTGAGTAGACTCAAGGCACGCGCACACACATACACACACACACACACACACACACAATGTACTCTTTCTACACTTTGTTATACATCATAAAGCAACACTGACTCAGGGTGAGGGGGGAAGTAATTAGCACTGCGAGACAGAGGGGAGAGACTTTGGCATGACGCTTCCTTGTCCACTCCTGCTGTTGACGTCAACTTGGGCCAACGCTTTGGTTGAAACAGACCTCAGTGGCCCACATAGTTAACTTTTGACAGGGAATTACTGTGTGTAGTATAAACAAGGAAGTGGTGTGGAGACAGACTACCTAGTGAACTTTTCAAGGAGGCATCATAGGAGTATCCTAAAAGGAATTTCCCCTGATATATATCACCAGGATGTCTGGCTATTCAGAGGGATGAAAAATTCCTACAACTCAGCATTTAATCCCTACTATCCCTATGTGTGTGTATGTAATCCCTACTATATCAGCATCACAGCCTTCTAACACTGCTAGCAACATACTGTCGATGTAAAAATATATATTGATTTTTGTGATGGAAATTTTGTCTCTGAATTCATCCCATATGCAAACACACACACACAAATAGATCATACATTGTGGTTGAAGTTGTTCATGCACACATAGTTCTCAAAGAACTTAATTGTACTTGAACACAAATGAGTGACTACACACACACACACACACACAAACACACACACACACACACACACACATACACACACACACTCCCACACACAGAGAGAAGAGGGAGATTGAGAGAAAGGCATTGCTTACAAACAGTTACAACAGTGTGAGTCATAGCCTGTGTTCTTTTATCCTCTCTTACACAGCACCTAGGTCCTCTTAACACAGACAAACACAGACATACACACACACACACACACACACACACACACACACACACACAGAGAGACATGTACGAAACATGCAAAACCACACATGCTGAGTCAAAACATCTGCAAACATTCAGATAGGCCCAAAAGAACCCTAAGGGCTACTGAGTGTGCATGGACCTGACCAATACAGTATGTATGTCCATGCAAGTGTGTGTGTGTGTGTGTGTGTGGTTGTGGTTGTGGGTGCGTGGGGTGGGGTGAGGGGTTATGATCCCTCCCCTCAATTAAAGCCTGTTCATTAACAACACCCTCTGCTCTCAATAGGCACACAGTCGTCTATAGATACAATACAGACACACAGATAACACACACACTTCACACTTGTCTGCGGCTTATCATCAGCCCGATGACAGGTGCCAGCAGTCTTCTGGCCTCCCTGCCAAAGGCCATGATCAATCACACCCACCTACACACACACACACACGCACACAAACACAAACACACACACACACAACATTTTTTTTTTCTTCAGGGTTCAGTTGGTTTTGCTAGTAAGAGTCTCTCTGTCTCTCTGTCTCTCTTAACATGCTGCTTTGGACACTAATATTGTGATGCTATTTTTCAGGTCTGGAAGTACATGTATGTGTGTGTGGGTACACATAGAGTATGTGTCTGCACTCTCTCTCACCAAACTCTCTCTCTCTATGTCTCGCTCAGTGTGTGTGTGTGTGTGTGTGTGTGTGTGTGCATGTACAGCCTATGAGGAGTGTCAGGTGAATGGCTCTTCTTGGTTGCCAGGGTAACACATTGTAGGTTTCGACTCATTCTCTTCTCCATCTCTCCATCTTTTCTAGGTTTCTCTCTCTCTCCCACTCCATCCCCACTCATTCCCTCCCCCTTCTTTCTATCCTCTCATCCTCTGGTCACCTCCTCCCCTCCCTCTTTCTTCTTCTCCACCCTTGCTCTCTCTCTTTTGCTTCCCTTGTTTCTTCATCCTTCTCTTTTTCTCTTTTGATCCTCATCTGTTTCTCTCTGTCCATCTCTCTCTCTCTCTCCGTCAGTTTTATGTGCAGAGAACATAGAATATTACTAGCTCTGATGTCACTGTTGCCAGGGTAACAGTGGAGCTGTGAGTTGGCGGGGTCACTAAGGGTCACTGCAAGATCAAACACACATACACATACACTCACTCATAGCACACCTCCACATCCACATCCATTAATAGGCAAATACAAATGTGTGTGCGTGTGTGTGTGTGTTTGTGTATGTTTCTTATCAGCACCTGATACAAAAACACACAGAACACAAACAGATACATTCACATAAGACGATGTTTAGTGACTTTGGAAAATACATAGGAAAATAAAGATTTTATGTTTATGTGTGCGTGTGTGTGTGAGAGAGAGTGTGTAGGAGTCACTATACCCATGTTTCATGATGGGCTGATTTGAGTTTCGACTGCAGAGTCAGTCCAATTCAAATGAGAGGTCATCTAATCTGAAGTAGGAACTACTTAAGGTCAGATATCAAAACTGCAAGTGCACTTACATCCTCTACCACTACTCTCAACTCTGAGAGTATTGAAACCAGAATATATGGGGAGATTAACGCCATCTTTCGTCAACCTGGAACCACGCTTAAATTCAGGCTACTTTTTTGTCTAGTTAGAACGGCTGGTGGATCTTTATGCGAAACATGCTGTCTCGCCCTTGATGTGCGTCATTGTACGGTAAATAACTGTTGTCTGACTTGGTCTTCTGTTCTACTGATTTTAGTTAAAAAATCAATTAAAAACCTGAGTGTTAGATGGGGTCAAACATAGATCAAAGTACAGCTTGACATGAGTGGAGGCTAGCTGTGTGCGGGCCCTTATGAAGTTCTGTACCACACAAAGAGCGGGCAATCATCCAAAGAGGGTGGCAAACAATGGTCATGCAATCCACTGGGACGCAAACTCAATTCTAATCCCTTGTGGATTACCAAGCACAGGAAAACAAGTGGCAGCAATGTTACCAAACCCCAATCTAACCTGATCAGAGAGAGAGAGAGAGAGAGAGAGAGAGAGAGAGAGAGAACAGAGGGAGAGAAGCTCATTGTATTGTATTTCAAAACCCTGCATGCATTCTGTTGTGTGTATTAGTCTGCGAGCTGAAGCAGTGGAACCAATCAGTTGTGTCTCCTCAGCCGCTGCTCTAAGCTGATTTGTCTGTGTGGTGTGGGTCTGTGCTGCGAAGCGCAGTAGGACGAGTGGCTTTAGCGCTTTGCAGTGGGCAGTGAGTGGCGGAGGTCTCACCTGGATCATGTAGAGCTGGGCAATACGGTACTCCTCCACGCTCAAGGGCATGGGGATACGGTACTCCTTAATCAGCATGGCGGCACACACAAGTCACATAGAGGTCACTCCAAGGATGTGGGTAGGTCTGGGAGTTGGGGGCCAGACAGCCTGGAGAGAAGAGGAATTGTTGGGGTGTGGGGAGGGGGCGAGAGGGAGAAGGGGAGGGAGGGGGAGAAGGGTTGGGGGAGTGGAGGTTGCTGCTTGATCCCGCTGCGTCACACCGCCTCAGTGATGGTCATTGGGGAAACCTGGGAGAAGACGAGACAACAACAAGAGACTATCAGAGGCATCGGAGGAAACAGTAATAAAGTTTAGAAGGTCGGGGCTACCTGAGGGACATCTTTAACAAACAGCTCAGAGACAACAAGAAACAAGCAGAGCCAAGCTGTGAGTGATGAGGAGACAGGCTCAAAGCACCCACAGGATACTGATACTAGTGTGTGTGTGTGTGTGTGTGTGCATGTGTCTATCCATCACAGAAATGCTAATCCGCTCTGTGGAAATATTAAAACGTAGGACAACAGAGTATATGTCAAAAGGACCACATCAGAGCTGGGTAAGCCAACAGCTGGAATCACAGATTTGCATAGGTTGGAAACCACAGAGGAACATTCCCACACAGATACGCAAAAACACCAACCCCATTCACTGGTGCTTACTGGGAACATTAGGCCTTTTTTGCATAAGACCTACAGGTGAACACTGAAGGAAAGCAAAAAGACAACACTGTCTCCAATCACTCTGCTGTCTTCAGCAACTGCATTACGGTTGTGCCTGACCTGCTATCTTCACATCAGCTGCGTTCACCCCAACTGCACTACAGGAATGGCTATTACACATAGCTAGCGGCAGACAGAGGATATTACCGTTCCCTCCTATTCACAAATAGATGTTTTACTCAATAGATGATTGCAGACGGATAAATCCATGTTAACATTCCCGTCCGTAAGGAATACCTTCGATCCAACTCAAGTGCTTTCACACCAGGCCGCAGTAGATCCCTCAGAGGTGTCCTGGACATGAAGATGGTTTCATCTGTTTAGCTGATCTTAGTTCAGTCATAGATGAAGGGAATTCAAGTGTTCAGTGTTATTCAAGAGTTTCTGCGTTGATGCACTCTGGTCCAAAAAAAAAAAACCTATTCCAGAATGTTCTCCATGTTCTTTGGGTGCGATTGATCTCTCTTTCTGCCAGACGTGGCAAGCCCACACAACGCTCTTATATACCAGCTAACGGATGAAATCTCACTCTCTCTCTCTCTCTCTCTCTCTCTCTCTCTCACACACACACACACACACACACACACACACACACACCTCCATGCACACCCAGCATGTCTAACTCCATAACACACTGAGTCCAACAGCTTCACTTCCCCTCGGTCACATGGGGAGGCTCGCTGAGCTTTAGACGGATTACCCAGGAGTCAGAGGGGTGTAGAGAAAAGCATGTGAGTGAGGTGTGTGTGTGTGTGTGTGAGTGTGTGTGTGTGTGTGTGTGTGTGCACTAAACTATGTATGTCTGTTATTGCAAAAGGGTAGGGGGTGGTAAGAGCACAGCAAACAGCAAAAAAAAAATTTGAAATGTTTCTGTGGCATAAAAAATTTCACTGTAGATTTCAAAGGGAAAAGCCTGAGCTCTCCTCTAGAAACATGGCAGTATGAACAAGCACAAAAGAATCATGAGTCATATTTGTTATGAGGAGGAGAACTCTATTGAGGCAGAAATCTATTGATTTTGTTGAAATAATTTGAACTAGATAAATTGAGAGGTTAGCAAAGTAAAGTTCTGACTTTGGGCCAACGTTTCCATTACATTTTTATTACAACATTATTACTTTACATTATTACTTATTACTTTTTATTACCCCCCCCCCCTCCCCCCCAAGCACAAGGTGGGGTTGTGAGTCCAAGAAGGAAGACCTTTTGGAGAGAGTGTGGACACAGCTGAAAGCTCCTCCATTTTGTCTCCATATCGTGTCCTGATGTGGGCTTCTTGGAGGTGAGCCCTGGCCAGCCATGTGTACCACCACCATTATGTAACGATTAGTGACAATCCGGACCAGTACGCGCACTTACCACACACACAGAAACACACACACACACACACTTCTACCTCATAATCACAATCAATCCCCACCCCCCCTCCCACCCACTCGGAGATCAGAACAAAGGGCAACATTGAGCGGATGAAGCCATGTGACCTGGGGGCAAACGCACACATATAAGTCTGATAATATTCGTGACGTCACGGTGCACACCCCACTAACTTTATAGACATGGTTCAGGCCGTAACTAAACACCTGATTCCACCTATATCACCTCTGAAATCTGCAAGCAAACAGCAAACTCATTTTACTGCCTATGACTGGTGTTTGCAGTCAACAAACTCACTTCCCTCACTACCTATGTCAGCTCAGGACAAATGTATACCTCCAGTTTCCCTCACTTAATGAACATTCAGCTTTGTATGAAAGGATGTATTCCATTAGAGACATTTTGCAGAGCAAGGATCTATTTTCTCCTGTTCTGCTCTGGTTCTGTCGAAGCTAATCTGGGAGGTGAGATAAATGTGTGTTATCTGAGAGAAACTGGTTTTCTGCAGAATCAGATATTTTTTACCATGAAAATCTGATGCATCTGAAAAATGATATGCTAGGATTTATTTATAGTTTCTTTCGCTTGCGCTTGCCTGGCAAAAATCAATTAATTAAACTAAATGGACTATAAAACTAAAGACACTTCTCTTTTTACAGTGCTATAACCAACAATGCGAAATTTCTTTCACACGGTCAACTTGATTTAACAGAACACTTATTACTACTTAGCAAGTAGATTAAAAGCCGACAGTCACCTGTTATCTCTTAATAACAATGATAATAGCTGTTAACACGTTTCAGTCACTCAGTCATCTTTACCTTTTGACACTTGAGCCACGAATAACACTGAGGTTGGCCGCCAACACAGGCACACAGCTCACTCACTACCATGGAGCACCCATGTAAAAACACACACACACACACACACAAACACACTCACATGTTCACCTCACTGACACACACTCACTCAACCACATACTGTGGGAGTGGAGTTGTGTACGGCAGCAGAGTTTTGCCATGGCTGCACCGCTGATGGAGGCCCACATCCTCCATACTTCTCTCCTAGCCAGCTAGCCAATCAGCGAGCCATCCGGTGGGGGAGTGTGTAGGAGGGGACGTCTATTTTAGGAGGATGGATTTCTTTCATTCGTTCCCTCGCTCACTCGCTAGCTCACTCCATTTTTTCATTCGCCTTCTTTTCTGTCCCCTTTTCTTCTCCTCCTTCCTCCTTGGCGAGTGGAACACACACACACACACACACACACACAGCAGCCTCACCAGCAGCACCAGCAGCAGCCCAGGAGTAGGGAGGGCACAGAACACTCAGCACAGGGCCCAAAATAAATACACTCGTGGGAGAGCAGAGGAGAGAAAGTAGGCTGGAGAGCACCAAAGTGTAAGAGAGAGAAAGAGAGAGAAAGAAGAGCTAGGGGGATAGAGAGATTAATAGATGAGAAAGATGATAAATGGAGATGCGACTATGGGCATTGGTCAAAGTAGTCTGAGGAGCAGTGGAGAGTGAAGAGAGAGAGAGAGGGAGGGAGAGAGAGAAAGAGAGAGAGAGAGAGATAGATAGATAGATAGATAGATAGATAGATAGATAGAGAGACAGAGAGAGAGAGAGAGAGAGAGAGAGAGAGAGAGAGAGAGAGAGAGAGAGAAATGAAGATGTGAGCAGAACGTTACTCCAGAGAAGTTGTGAAGAGTTACAGTACAGGACAGATGATGGTGAAAACCAAGAAGTGAAAGAAAGCAGAGGAGAGGAAAGAAAGAAGGAGATAGAGAACAAGGAGGAGGAGGAGGAGGTGGGGTTAGTGTGGACCAGAGCTCCTCTTCACTGGGGTTAAGAGCTAACAATGAGGCCACAAGACCTCTGCTCAACCCTCAACAAGAGGGAGAAGAGGACCTGGTGAGAGCCTCTTTATTCAACAGCCATCAGCAGAGATTACCACCCTCCAGCACACACACACACACACACACACAAAAACCCCACAAATCTACCAACAAACGCCTTAAGTCGCAGGCATTTCAGTTTCTCAGTATGTTTATCACAGCCAAACACTTGTGCAGCCTCTGCACCTATTTGTGTGTGCAGGGTCCCAAACAGCCCTTCTGCTGCGTGTCACTGAACAGATAGCACCTGTGCAGCTGTACAGACTCCCATGTGTGCAACAGGTCTGGGTGCTAGTGATTCCTACAGTCAGAGGAACCTACCTGGGTACTTTTCAGCTCGTTATGAAGGGCTCCGCTTTTACAAATGTGTCACAAATCCCATGCTACAATTTAAGTGAGACTATGAAAACAGATAGTGTCCACAAAACACACGCACACACACACACACACACACACACACAAATACACAAACACATACGAGTACACGCTCCCTGCCACAGCAAATGTACAACTTTCAAAGTGTTTGCCCTGGGCATGGCAATCCTCCAGAGTATGTGCACTTGCTGTGTGTGTTCGCTTCTTCACATATAATGTTCTACTTCAGTTTCTTGTCTAAACATGGAGAACTCTCTCTCTCTCTCTCTCTCTCTGTATGTGTGTGTGTGTGTGTGTGTGTGTGTGGGAGCGTATTCTGTGTTAGCTGGGTGCCAAGAATGAGATCCTCTGGCTCTGGTCAAAGGACAGAGACACAAGGGGGAGCTTTAATGGGTTACAGGGTGATTAAATTTTCACAAAGCATCTGACCAAGAGTTACAGTGAGTCACTTTCACTTGTAGCTCTCTCCCTCTCCCTCTCCCTTTCCCTCTCTCTTTCCCTGTGTGTGTGTGTGTGTGTATGTGTGTTCTAAAGAAGACACACACACACACACACACACACACACACACACACACACACACACACTGCTATCGGGGCAAAGGGAGCAGAATAGACTGTATCATATGCTTACTAAGCCATCAGTTACTGCAATGTGTCCCCGGGCAAGAAGCTCACTAGAGCATCTCCTGGCTCCTGTCCTCAGGCTAACTCTCAGTCAGATCCACTGCTCTCGCCGGAGCTGTGCCTTCAATGAACACTGAACAGCCTTCCAGGCTAGAACCATTCCTCACTCTATAAAGAACTCATACAGGGCAGAATTTAAAATGTTCCTTCAAATTTAATTTGCTTAAGAAAAAGTACTACTGCTGCTTTGTTGATTGTATGTGTTTGTGTGCAGAGGTGGAATGGGCATTTGGCAACTTGGCTTTTAGGGCAAACAGCTGCTGAGAACCCTCAACGTGAGTCAACGAGAGTAAGCTCACATTGAGAGTAAGCACAGAGTAAGCTCTGTGTTACTGGAGTGTATTTCATAGCACACTGGACATCTTCCAACACACACTAGATCACACACTCACACATTCACACTCATCATGGCCCTGTCTGTTTTCTGGGAACATGGCTGTCTCGGTGTCTGTATGTGTGTGTATGAGAGAGAGATAGAGAGAGAGAGAGAGAGAGAGAGAGAGAGAGAGAGAGAGGCAGGGGTACCTCAGCCATAAGGCGCTTTTCCACTGCACTCTTCTACTCTACTTGACTCGACTCAACATGTTTTTTTGCTTGCCCACTGGGAGTTGTACCTGGTACCAGGTCCCCTCTTTCATACCTGCTTTTGCCAGGTTCAATGTAGGCCCAGCCAATACTAAACATGACATGAACAGACTGCAGATTGGTTTGACAGGTCAGTCACAAAGCCCAAAACAACTTTGCATGTGTCTGGTGCGGTCAACTTTGTATGTCAATGGGTTATTCATTGTGAAAAACAAAAAAAAACATTCCAGGCCATGAAACTGACCTACTGGGCTGCTTTTGCAAAAATGAGTGCCATCCGAAAGTGTTGAATTGAGAGGTGTGTGTGTAGTAGCAACAAGGTATGCTAGTGAGCAGGGGCGGGGAGAAGGGATAAGTATGTGGGCCTGACCTGTCTGCATGGAGCCACGGTGACACAGGAGCTTTGGGTTACTGGTGGAGACGGTCACAGACCTCCAGCTCTAACCTAAGCCTCACTTTCAGTCCTTATATTACCGCTGCAGAGAGAAGAGGAAACACAAGGAGAGAGGAGGAGAGAAAAAGGAGAGGATAGAGGAAACAAGAGAGTGGAGATGAAAAAAGAAAGGAGATGAGGGAAGGAGGAGAAATAGAAAAGAGAGGGAAATGGAGAGAGAAAAGGAGGGAAAGCAAATGGGTGAATGTAAGGTTTAGCATCAGGTAGAGCAGACAGCCCTATGGGCCAATAAGCAGGATGTTTGCCAATAATATTTTGTGATCTTTTTTTTCACTCAGCCAGTAGAAGAAAATGTATCAAAATCCATCTCTTCCTCTCCCTCTCCCTCTGTCTCTCTTTCATCCTCCCTCTCAGTCCCCCTTACGATGGACAGAAGCAGGGCTAATTGAGGGAGAATGAACAGATCAGGGGTTTCTATCTCCATTTCATTACAAAGTCACTTGTCCGCATCGAACATGACGATGTTATTGGATTAGAGGCAGGGCAGGCCTCCCTAATTGAACATGACTGAAGGCAGGCATAATGGCACATCCCAACGACAGTCAGTGACACACATACACACACATACACACACACTTACGCTGACAGCTTCCATACCTCCAGCCAGGCACTGTACCAACAACAGGCGGCATATCTGCGCAATGCAGACACACTCACATTCAAGCACTCAATCAAGCACTCAATCAAGCACTGTTTTGTGTGTATGAAGAAAGGGTGTAATGTTGTAGAAGAGGCAGTGTCTCATTTGTGCTGTGTTGAAACCCAACTCTCCTGAGAGTACCTCTTGTCTTCTAAAAAGGACCTGGAATGCATTCACAACCACCCCTGCCAACCACACATTCTCTCTTTTAGCACTTCTATCAAACTCCATCCCCAATCGCAGGTTTGGTTAAGGTGTGTCTGTGTTTTTAAGGTTTAATTGTAAATGTTATTCCTTTTTTAAATCGCTTCAGATGAAAGCTTCTGCTAAATTCATAAATTTACATAAATGTACTGTGCTGCAAATGTTGCACACATGCATATTATCTATTCAATCCTGAGAGATAAACAATTCCTCTACGTGTGCTAATGAATTGGACTGGTGGCTTAGTCCTTGGCAAAGGACACCTGATATTGTGTGATACAACCATTCAACCATTGCCAGCAGCACTAGTGTGTTTGTGTTTACTTTATTATGACCTCTTTCTCATAATGTCCACAGCAGGAAAAAGTTCAAAGTGTCCCCGAGCTTGAGCTCAAGAGAGTTTGGTGACCTCTAAGCAGGTCAAGCAGATCGTCTTCCAAAAGGGGTGTCCCAAAGCCCTTCTCAGTGTGACCACCAGGATAATAATACACACTGGCATCTCTACGCACTGCCCTGATGACATCATCAACCTACAGCATGAGGACGCACTGTTTCCTACTGGACAGGGGCACTCTCTGTACAAGACTAGAGGACAGTGTAAAGGGAGCTGTTTGTCCGGTGGTACCCTGAGTTCTTACGTGCAGTTCAAAAAACTGAACTTTCGTTCTTCAACTCCCCCTGGCAGTTAACTTTAAAAACAGCCAGTTGTTTGTCACACTGTTTATGCAACTAGCCAACGTCTTTCATCCCATTCCATTCCATCTATCCATCCATCCTCTGCTGCTGCTATATTAGTGCTGGCCTGAGCTGAAATCATGTCTGCTTCACTAGTCATGCACATCACACCGTTAGCCTGCTCCACTTCATGCAAAGGAACAAGGGAAAAAGCTCCTCATGGCAAGGCCCACCACAGACCAAACACATACAGCCAACTGAAGACATGATAACACGGGTCCATGGATGACAGAAAGGCCACAGCCAAGTCAAGTGGCACTAAATTCAGTTTGTTAGCCCAACCCCATCTCTCCTCCAAAGCACCACCCACACACCAGAGAGAGAGAGAGAGAGAGCCCTGTACCGCATGAAGGTCATGGGCCAAATAGCCCAGGAAGCAGATCAACTGTAACATATATATGGAGGTCATAGCAACCAGTGGAAATTCTGACCAATGGAACGCAACCACCGTTTAGGTTCCACTGAAAGCAGCCGCAAGAGCAGCGCCCTTTGGGAAGACAAATAACATCTCGGTAGCATGTCAACATGTCTGAAGGCCTCAAAGACATCAAGGGCCTGATGAACTACTTCAATTTGGAACGGTACCCTGTAGGCACCAGGGAGAACTATCTGATATTGAGCAGAGGCCCTCTTGAAGGAAGACATCACACAAAAGGAATATTCAGAAATGCAAAATAAATGTAATAAAAATGATAAATAACTTGTTTCCTTTGTGTGTTGAATCAAAAACACAAGCCCTCCAGTAAACAAGACAGATCAATATGAACACAAGTTGAGGAAGTATGCATGACTGAAAAAAGAATCAACACAGCTCCTGTTTCCAGGAAGCGAAAACACATTTGGTAGTCAGTGTTCACAGAGCTACGGCAATAAACTCATACTGTACTTGGCCACCGTCAAGGTTATAAAATTATCATTTGATAGAGGACACTTAATTCTTGTCTGGATTGCACCTGATTTCAATAAGTAAAGCAAATAAACTTTATCTAGGGACTAATAGGATCCGTGCAGTGTCCAGGACAATCAAACAAGTCCTTTATTAAAGGCTATATGGCCTAATTAAATGCAGTGGTTGTGTTCCTCTCTGGTGTCGGTTCATTCTGAGGTAACTAGCTGGAGTAGTAGGGTGTTAAAACAGTAATTCTGTGACTAGCTGTAGTAGCAGAGATGGGTACAGATTAGTAATTCTAAGACAGCTATCTCTGGAATTGGTATGGATTAGTAATTATGAGACTGCTATCTGTAGTGGCAAATATGGGTATAGATTAGTTTTTCTTAGACAGCCATCTTTAGGATGTGTGTAGATTAGAAATACTGAGCGCTTTGGATAGGTCTTGATGTGTGGCCATGGCATCTGTCTTCTCACAAACATATCTTGGCCTAAATTGAGTTTGAGGTGTGTTCTTCGATCTCAATGGATGTTTGGGATGGATGTGCTGTCCTATCTGTTGATACTATCCACTTTACCTCAAACTCGGCTAAAGGAAATGTAGACTTTAAATTCATCTAGACACAACTACATTATTTGGAGAATATCTCCATTTCTATTTAGGGGTAGCAGCAGAGTAAAGGATTAAACATAAGTTCCCACAAGGCATTTCTGGGTCATTTCATTCTAGTAGAACCTTTCCTAGGCAGATAAGGCTGATCCCAATTCAGCTATTCAGTAATGAATAACCTTCAGTTTGTCAGTAAACTACAGTGCTCTACAGTTAGTGGACTAGGACTCTGCCTCCAAAAGGTCACTGTCATTGACATTATGGCATTCCAAGTTCAGAAACTTGGAATGATAAATGACTGATTGTTCTAGAAGAATTTACTTAAATCCAAATGACTACAGTTATAGGTCTAAGGTCTAAGGCAAATTACCAAATACTTAAGATAAGACCAAGGACGTATGTAGCATATGTAGCAACGTTGTGTGCACCTCACCTGGCCCGGCCAGGAGGTTGTTTACAGCTTAGCAGTCATTCCTTCCCTCTATCGCATAGACAACAAAGGCCTCCACACAGGCAATGAAGACAGACCTGTTACATTACGCAGTGGTGGCTTTACATGCCTGATTTACTAACATGACCCAAGAGACCCACGTGTGTGTATGTGTGTGTGTGAGGTGTATGTGTTTGCATATCAGTGTGAGTGTGACCAAACAAGACCAAACGTACACTACACACACACACACACACACACACACACACACACACACATACAGCTCGGCCTTGGCCTTGGAAATATGGCAACATTTGATCACAATATTTTTTTTTCTTATTGACTGATATTTTTATCACAATAAGTAACATGATCAGTACATAAACACACACAGTGCATTACACAGAATAGAAAAAGAAAAAAAAAAAACAAATTCAATGATAATCATAAACAACAACTAATAGTCTTTTGCTTGATCACAATCAATAATCAGTTAGGATTGCAAGTTTCATAATTTTTTCAACTGAAGCCCTATATCTGCCTCAGGTTAACACCACTGTTCCCATTTTCATTTCTTTTCTCTGGGACATATTTCAGACAATACAATTCAGCAGAATACTTACATTGCGTCGCTTGGCAACCACAACCTCAGCGTGCTGGTTTGACCAGCTGTTGTATTGAGCACCTGTCAGAGAGGAGGAGGGGGTTAGTACGGAGGCTAAAAGTTGCAGACATAATTTACTGTCTGTATGCTAGGCAGCCACATAGCTAACCTCTGCATGCTAATAGCCCTTTAGGCCTTGACGCTAATTGTGTAAAAGAAAATACAGCGAGACATTCTAGTCTCCTCTTTGCTTTTGTGTTCATATTCCACTCACTCTGTTTCTATAGCCTGTGCCTGTGTGGTTTAGAAGTTGTCTCTAACACCACCATAGAAAATTAATAGTGGCCTGTTCTTTCTGTGCATGGCTTCGGTCATACTCTCAAGGATAAAGGTTTTAATGAGCAGTTGCTGGTCCTATGAGGCTGCTTAGCTGACGGCTGAGCGTCCGTCAGTGGTCTCAGGTGTAATGGTCAGCATGAGAGGAGGCTAGCAGTGCATGAGAAATATCACATTGTCAGGGTCTTAATGGGAACACAAAGAGACGTCAGAGAAGGTTTTAACTGTGCAACACACGTGTTTGTGTGTGTGTGTGTCCCTGTGTGTGTGTGTTGGGTTTAAAGGTTCACTTTTCTATCATTTCAGTGACCCTAGATTAGACTATATTTGAACGTAACCTCCCAAGTGCTGCACTAGGCCCAAACATGGTCAAAAAACACAAGAGGAAACGAAGGCGGCGGAGGGAGAAAGAGAAAGAGAGTGAGATGCATAGAAAGGGGGAGGGTGACTGTAGGAGAGTTTAAAAGACAGAGATAGAGAAAATTAAAAAGGCAAGAAGATAAAATACAAGAGGACAAGCATGAAGAAAAGGAAGAGAGAAAAGGAGTTCGAGGCAGGTCACAGAAACAGGCAGAGGAGAGAGAGAAAATAGAAAGGAAAGGGAGAGTAGCGGAGGTGGGGAGCAGGAAAGAGAGACAGAGAGAATGACAAAGTGGTCGTGATGGTGTGCATCACTCTGTGACGTACTGGGCAGAATGAGGGAGACAGAGAAGGAGGGACTCAGGAGGGAAACGAGGGATGAGGGCACTATTTATAGATCAGCGAGAAGGGCACCTCACCCTTCCACTCGTTCATGTTTAAATAACAGCAGTGAGAACGAAGGCCTCCCTCGGGGAAGGGCTCCATTTTTCAGGCAGCGAATTTTGACAGGTTTCCGCTTCCAGCGCAACACCCCTTTGCCTGGCGCCTCGGCCAGCGCTTGCTGCCTCCTCCGTTACGCAACACACCATGCGCACAGTGCCGCAGCTAGTTGGGTAACCATCCAAAAATATGCACCCTGTCTTCACAGCCCTGAAGCCAACATGAGCCTTCTTTACGTGGTACACAGAGAGGAAGGAATGAATAGGCTTGCTAAAATAGTGTGAGTGTGTGTGTACGTGTGTGTGTGTGTGTGTTTAGGGGGGGGCATTATGTGTGTGAAGTCTACATTGAGTGTTGGGGAAAATATTATATTTGGCAATACCAGAAGTAAAAATGCCCCCCTCCCCCTTCTCTTGCTAAATTGAGCATATGATTACTCAAAATGAATCTCAGACATGAGCATATCCACAGGTACATGTTAAGCTAATTGCAGTGATATTGGGGATTGTTAGCTAACTGAATGATGATGTCATTCTATCGGCTTCAGCAATGAACAAGCTCCAACCGGAACCCCACACTGTCTAGGGTAAGCCCGTTGAAAACATACCTGTGTTAGGTCAACCCAACGCAATGCAGACGATAGGCGTGTGTGTGATTGTGTGTGGGGGGGGATTCCCCTGTCAGGGCCAGAGATGACGTGAGGCTCCAGCTGCACCAGGGCCCTCTGTGTGCTCCTGGCCAGACGCAGTATGGGCCAAAGTAGCTGGCAATCACTGGGGGACCCCACTCTTCACTCTCAGTCTCCTGGGGCCAGCTTGTGACACCTCACTAGCCACAGCTCTTTGCCTTACATGGTCATCTCTCTCTCTCTCTCTCTCTCTCTCTTTCTCTCTCTCTCTCTCTCTCTCTCTAGAAGCAGTTCCACTTAGCGTCCCCTTTTCTCTCTCTGTAATTTAGTATCTATCTACTTTAATGGCTAGAGCAGCTGAACTCCCAGTAACTGAATGGGCTAACTCTGCAGCCAACTGTTATTCTTATCGAGTTCTGTCCTGAGTTCTCCTTTTACCACCTCCTTTCTCTTTCTTAGTTAGGTTAAAGCTCTGGAGCATAGTTGCAAAATAAAGCCAAGGCAGCCTACATAACTGGGCAGGTCTCCACCTGCCTGCTTGTTAAATCGGCCACCTGTTTGCCTGCATACCTGGCTGGATGCATCTCTCTCTCTCTCTCTCTCTCTCTCTCTCTCTCTCTCTCAAAATCACATATCTATTGCACTGTTCCTCCTCCCAGATGCAAAAACAACACACAACTCCAGTGTCACCTCACACACACAAGTGCACACACACAACCAGACTCCCTGAGGCCACCTGCCCATCTCCCTGCATGACTGCCACATGAAACCACTTCACACCAAGAGGAACACTAGTAAGCTTTGCACTCAGCTCACAAGCACGCACACACACACACACACACACACACACACACACACACACACACA
>JAGFZM010004139.1:0-35635 GCA_017657215.1 Limnothrissa miodon
CTATAATAATAAATTATTAACATTCTTCTAATATTTTATTGATTAAATTAACAGCGCTCTCAATGTACATACAGTAGTAACTGATTAATATATAGCCTACTGATATATGACTTTTTACTGTAGACCATACATTGTGGACTACCCAAAAATGTAGTTAAACGGGTAGTTTGGCTACTAGTAGACTAGTGAAGCTACTGCCCAACACCGCGTGCGTGACCATTTGAGAAGTGAGGACAGGTGTGAAAAATAAGGTAAAATTAAAGTCAGATTTGTGCAAATTCTAATGACAATAAGATTTTTAATTCATGAATATTATATCAAAGGCTGTTACTAGTAGATAATTCTAAGGGTAGTACAAATTAAAATAAAAAAAACTGGATTTGGATATTTTTGGATTGGATATTTTACAGGATATTTTAGTTACAGCAACGTATACTGTTTCACAAGCTACAGCACATGCCATTATGCAAAATGTTATGTCTGAAAGGTGTATTGGTATAATTTCTTCATTTGTTAAAAGTGAACTAATGAAAATTGCTGCATTTAAAGGTCTCCTTCCAAAATAAACCGTTTAATACTTGATTTTTTTTTACATTACCATAGGTCAGCCCAAGTTGCACTTGTATGCTCAACTTCAAAATGCTCTCCTACCCCTGTAGTCTGTATTCGCCTGTGATAGAAAACAGCCGGGAAAAACGAGCAAATCGGAAAAGCCGTACAAGCCTACGTCACATTAAACATTAGCTATGCAGTTAGCCCACCCTCAACAAAACATTCTTAGGCTGCCTGCAGACAGACCCACTAGAGGGAGCGTCACAGTGCTGTTATCCAATCAGAGGCGATACGTTTGCATATCATTAATATTCATAAGAATCCTCTCGCGCTATCCCTGCTCTCGTTTTCACCTAACTAAAATAGCTTGAAACAAGACAACCACAGCATATTTTTGTCAACGCCAACTCTCATGACATTATTTTAGACAAGAGACCACCACAAAATTCATGAAAATACGATGGAATGAGACCTTTAATGATCTAGTAATCGATTCTTTTAATAAGCCATGGAACTTGAAATTTGAAATTAAGATTTTGAACCGGTGTGATGTGCACGCTGTGGCCACACCAGTGCTCACTGTGGTCCTCCTCGGTGTGCTCAGGGACCTTGTGTGTTTGCACAGACACATAAAAAATTAGAGGGAACATTGCTCATAGCCATGACAGACAGACAGGCACAGAGAGAGAGAGAGAGAGAGGGAGAGATGAGAGAGAGAGAGAGAGAGAGAGAGAGAAGTACTAAAGAAGAAGTAGAACACTGGGTTCTCTCTGGAGAGCCTTAAGTTGCACAGCTGAGAAACAGACAGTGGATGCTGATGATGACTGCACAACACTCATGAGTGTGCAACACTAGTGAGACACTTCCAATACACTCTATCTATCAAGTCAAAAACACTTTGACTTGAATATTCACAGATAGACCAGTGAAAGACTTAAAATAGACTCACAGACTCTGTCAAGTCTAAAACACTGTTTGACTTGAATATTGTCAGATAGAACACCAGTGAAACACTTCAAATAGACTCTATCCATCAAGTCAAAAACACTGTTTGACTTGAATATTCTCAGGCAGAAGAGATGGACCAGTGTTGGAATCTAAATCTCAAAAGAATATTTGAGGCACACCGACTTCCAAAACCACTGTTGCCAAATCATCCTCTAATACCTAATGGCCTCCCTGGTGACTTCATTAGGAAAGTGCAGCTCCTTTCAACGGTTGTTGTGGATTGCAACGGACTAAAGACCTCTGATGTGTGGAAGCACTTTGTGGACACCTTGACATGTGCTGTGCACAATCTTAGAGAAACCTTGACATGAGCTATGTATAGACATAACCTGTGTGTGAGTGACCTTGATATGACCTTGACATGGCTAGAAATAACTTCACTCGCATGAACTGGGGAAAGTTAAAGCTACCAGATGACAGCTTTCTCAACCCAGTCACTCCTTATTTCCAATTTCCTTCCCAGGCTATGAATTTTGCATGGGTGTGCGTTGTGTGATTGTGTTTATGTACATTTGTGTGTTTGAGAACATGTGCACTGAATAACCTTAAAGCCACTATGTGTAGGATTTATCTTCTATTTATCTTTGTCTTTTATTAAAAATACATTTTTTATTTTAAAAATATAATGTAAAACTATGGTAATTACCTCCATGAATAAATTGTAGTGTTCCCGTAAACTTGGTACTTTCCATTTATATGTAGATGTGGCTGGGTACCAAATAAGAATATCCCTTTTACGCCGCCATTTTCAAAATGAGGACCATAGGAAATGAGGACCGTGGGAAGGGAAGGGCGAATACATTTTATTCAAACGTGTGCAGTATACCACTTCGCCGATAGATGGGAGAAATTCTCATACGAAAAAAATAAAACTTACACATAGTGGGTTTAAAGGACAAATAGGATGTATATCCATCAGCATATTTGAATTTCAAATCAGGTCCAGCAGACTAAAAATAGACTGATGTTTTATAGTAGCTGTACGTTAATGCAAGTAATGCCTGTATAAAACAGCATTGTGTGTCTGTGACAAGCAACAAGTGTGTGTGTGTGTGTGTGTGTGTGTGTGTGTGTGTGTGTGTGTGTTATCATGTGTAAGGTGACAAAGAACGTGTTTTTCTGTTGTGTGTGTGTGTGTGTGTGTGACTCACCCAGCAGGGCTGAGTTGCCGTCTCCTAATGGGAAGCGCTGGTAGCGTGGCACGCTGAAGGGGGGAAGCAGGTGAAACTTCTTCTCCAGCAGCGGCTCCAGCCGAGAGGCAGACGGATCGGCTGGGTGGAACAGATTATACACCTGCTGACAGGCAGGACGCAGCAACGCCACTAGGGGGAGACAGACACAAACAGAGGAAAATGTGTGAGTTTGAATGTGTGTGTGAGTGTGTGTGTGTGTATGTGTGTGTTTGTATGTTTGTGCATTTACAAGGTACACACAAACTCTTGCCGTACCCTCTAATGACGGAATGACGGTCTTGCGCAGCGCGAGCACCAGCCCCAGTGGGGAGCCGAAAAGGAAGAAGTCGGCTACATCAAAGTCAAATTTGCCCAGGGCCCCGCCCTCTAACATAGTGCTGTTACTGGACCTGCGGGAAGCTGTCTCTGCACGCAACACACTGCTGTGTAGACTACAAACACAGACACACACACAGGCACACACAGAAATACAATCAACAATACATTCAAAGGGCTCTGAGAAAAATGCTCACTTCTACATGTCCATACATTAACACACACACACACACACACACACACACACAAACACACACACACAAACACACACACACACACACCTGGTGAGGAAGTCTTGGTGGTATTTGATGGTGTCTATCTCATAGGTGGAGGAGTCACTCCTCTTGCGGAGGGTCTGTCTCGCCGGCTCTTCGGCGCCCCCTGTCCGTGGGATGTCAATGTTGCTGCGGCTCAGCTGCCGGCTGCCCTCCAGAGACAGAGTGGGAGACGGGGGACCACAGTTTATCACAATCCCCGGGGACAGTAGCTCAGGGTCCTAAGAGAGACAAACACACACACACACATACACATACACACACAGAGAGAGAGAAATGCATTAATATAGAGTAGAGAAGAAAACAAACCTTTAAATGATGAACATAAATTAGATGAACATAACATTTTTTAAATGACAGTCTAATGCATAATGTCCACCTGATCTCAGCTAATGCTATGCTAACAGCTGATTGAAAATGAATGGCAGAGGAAAAAGGTCAAAGGTTACAGGCCTGGACACTAGCAAGGCTGCCACGGCGACTGCTGTTCTGGCTCTCACACACTGTCTGAGCACTGCTGCATAGGGCATCAAAGCCCAGGATGCCCCCAACACAGTCTCCTATTAAACACACCTGAAACACAAACACACACAAAACACCTCACACAGTCTCCTATGAACACATGTTGGAAATACACACACACACACACACACACACACACACAAAACAACCTTACACACAGTCTCCTATTAAACACACTGGAAATACACACAACACACACACACACACAAAAGAATACCTTACACACAGCCTATTATTTAACACACACACGCACACACACACAGGAGACACACAGATTACACAAAGCTTCCTATTAAACACACCTTCCACACACAGAGAGGAAAATAGTACATGCAATAGTACACCTGGTTTTGATCGGCTCTGCTAACAAAAGGGCAAATATAGGTTAGCTAGGCAACTCCCAAACAGCCCCTGAAGGCCTTGTGAAAAGCTCATTGGTGGCAGCAGCCCTAAGCTCACCTGTCCTGAGAAGGCAGTCCCATCTAGGGACTTGATGAAGTCAGCGTAGACCTGATTGGCTCTGGTGATGACGGTGGCTACCGCATCCTGGTACAGCGGGGAGGAGGTGGCCAGAAGAGGGAGAGCAGCCAGGGGTATGTGGTCCTGACTACTGCTCAGACAGCCCTCATCATAGCTGTAAGGGCTCAGACTACACACACACACACAGAGACACACATGTTGTGTATATGAAGTCCTCACAACACACATTCAATTTTTTCAATTCAATTTTATTTATATAGTGCATGTTTACAAAAGGCATGTCTCAAAGCACACGCTCAGACACACAGAACATGTCATACATAGGTACTTGTGCATGCAATTTACATTTGTCCACATGTCTTACATAGGTACAAATGTTTACATACTGTGTAAATCTGTGGATGTGTATGCATGTGTGTGTGTGTGTGTGAACATTTCACACACTTGCATATAATTTTGCATGACCATGTTCACAATTACGCGAATGAGCGTTTGTATGTGTGTGTGTGTACTCACTTTGACACCAGGGAGAAGGCCTCGGCGCAGATGGCAGGGCAGGGCACCAGGCGTATGGCGATGTGTCCCAGCGCAGAGGGGTAGTGCACACGCATCACCGAGTCAAACGCCGATGACAGCGTGTTAACATCACCCTGCTTGGAGCTGGGCTCGCCGCCCCCAGAGTCCAGGATGTTCCCGCCATGCAGCACTAGGATCAACACGTGGGTGCTGCACACCTGCAGAGGGGCCTGGGAGGAACCGTCCTGTCAGGACAGAGAGAGAGAGAGAGAGAGAGAGAGAGAGAGAGAAAGAGAGAAGAGGGAGATTAGGAAATAAGACAGAAAAAGAATCAGTGAATAAAAGGAAGGGGTGGATGATAGAGGGATGATAGATGGGTGGATTCATGAATAAGTAACGTGGGCAAGTGAACAGCAACCCAGATGCATGGAGCAGAGGCACCCACCCCCACACCCACAGCTTAAGCCAACCCCCCTGACTTCTCCATGGCCGCTAACAGCACCGCTTCAAAATCACCACCTGCTTGACTGCAGCCGCGCTGCCAATGCCAAACTGCACTCCTCGCTGAGCCAGGAGTGTGTGTTTACGGACTCTCACGGCTGGTGCACACACAAGCACTGGTCACTCACTGCAAACACTGGAGGAACAGCGCGTGTTGGTGTTCAGATCCACGTTTGCGTTCACACCCCCAGGACACAATGTTTGTGTGGTTGGACAGATGTGCAAGTATTCACATGAAGGTCTGGAAGAATGTGTGAAATGATGGTTGCAGCAGTTACAAAATAGTATAGCCATCTTGTTATGTAGAGAAGTGTGGCATATGTTATCAGATAGCACTACTTTATAGTACTCAGCACTGGCCCTCGACTTAGCTGAAATAAACCCACTGGTTAGGAAATTCAAAAAATCATTCAATTAACACACTATGGCTGGGTATCAATAATGTTGTTTGATTTTTAAACTGGATTGAATCACAGTTTACTAAATAGTTATGTTTCTCAAAACTTAAAACTAGTTTAAATTTAGTTTACATTAAACTCTAAATCATGAGCAAATTTAAATCATGTAAACTCAGGTTAAATGTAGAATAAATGTAAGTCTATAAACCCAGGATAAATCTTAGACTGCAAGTTCACTATAAACCCCTGGAGCAGGTCTATGTTAGAGCCTTTCTGTATTACAGACAGCATGGCTACGTACATTAGCTTGGTAGAATTAGTAAAAAGCGTTCCACATAGGAATATTCAGTCACTCACCATAGCTAGCAGCAAAAGCATGCTTATACTGATACCTCAATATTAAACAATTGGATTAGCAAACTAGTGAAAGGTAAAGTGAAGTGTTAATGGTGTTAAAAGAATGTTAAAGAGATAATGTAACAGCAGTTATGAGACATGATTAAAAAGCATGAAAAGGTCTGTGGGGTGTGTGTGTGTGGGGGGGGGGGGGATTATCATGAATTTGAAGTTTACATGAATTGTACCTCTATTCAGAATCCATCACAGCAGACAATGAATATGGGTTATATATATATTTTAATGCTTGCCAACACTTGTTTAACTAATCCAAAATTAAGATGAGAGACATATCTGTAATGAAATTACACCTAAATGAAATGAAGATATATGTACTAATCCTAGTTTAGGCCTAGTTTAGAGTTTATGTTGGTGCAACCCAGCCTAAATGCTGAATGAAGCTGTGAAGTCCAGGCAAATCCTTCTTTAATGTCGTCCTCTCTTCCCCCTCTGTCTCAGAGGCCCAACCAGACTCACAGGGTGGAGAGACACATGGACACATCACTGTCATTTGCCCCCATTAACACAGTCAACCCAGCCCAGAGCACAGGGGGCAATCAACTACGTACGGACTCCACTCCACACGTGGACCACAGACGGACTGTCACGGGAGAGGGGAGGGGGGTGGACAGGGCAGGCATATGTAAGGACAGATTTGGATTAAGGGGAAGGGGCTTCAGTTAAGTCTGGACTGATTTGTAATACACACACACACACACACACAAACATATACTCTCTTGGGTTCTAGTAGTAAACGAGGGGAGAGGATGCACTGGAACACACTGGCTCCTGTTCCGGCCGTGCAGTCACAGGCCGCAATCACTCACACAAGCGCCGTGTCGCTTAGAGGCAGCCGTGCCCGGTGTCTGTCATCCCAAACGTCTGTGCATTACGCTCATCTGCCACTAACGCTCTCAATTAGAAGAGTGAGACGAATTAGAAGGAAATGGGAGAAAGATTCGGTTAGCAGAGACTTTGGAGAACCACACCATGGCAGCTGTTTCCATAGCAACAGGCGCCACTGTGAGCATTGGGCCACGTGGTTTGCGCCAGCGGAGCAGAGGCTGCAGGTTACTTACTGACAGGTGCCTCGTCACCAAGATAGTGGGGATGGAGGCGTGGTCACACATCTACAGCAAGTGCAAAGGGACAAAAAAAAAAAAACACTAGAAGAATGAGTCCTGCTCTATGGGGCAAACACACTCCTCGAGAAATGCACAGCCGTCCAGCCATCAAATGCTGCAGTTTCTGGTTTCAGGACACTGTTTCATGCACAGGTCCAGTCTTGAGAAACATAGAGTTATATGACTGTTTCCACAAATACTGCTCCTACTTTTAAATCGAATGGAATCGATAACAATTTCACATACACCTACACAGTCCTTCTGTGCTGTATCTGTACAGATCTACAGACATAGCAGCAGAGAAATGAGACACATGACTGAAGCATGAATAATCCTCATAGGTCATCATCACAGATAGGTAACTTTTGGGAAAAGGAAATCCAAATGATCCTACAAACATCAACTGTGATTGCAAAGCTATACACACAGTGTGTGAGGTAATCATTCCTGAGGACAAACACTGCAGTAATCTGTAGTCTGCCAGAAAGATGAACAGACAGAGGCAGATGTGCTGTGGTTAGACAACCTTAGTCCTAAAGCTTATTGCCTCCTCTTCCATTAGGGCGTTGTGTATGTCAGGTTAGCGTGGGCTTGGCCTGTAACCATTGCCACCCTGTAAGAATGACAAATGGCAGACATCATAGGAGACTGGAGCAACACCACAGGTTAGGTCGCTGACACCCTTCTGTCCTGCCATAGCAGAACTGGCCAACTTGAGACAGACAGAGCAGAATTAAATATATAGCTGTTATTAGGATGATATAGCACCCAGACTGGTTTCGGTGTAGGCACTGTGCACCCTAGATTTAGTAAGTGTGTTATGCCTAATTAGCATGAATCCTGGACAAACCCACCTCCTCGAGCCTCTCCTCACTGGCTGCCCTGGCGTAGTTTCCACCCAGCTCACCTACAGGAGACACAACAAACCATGCAAAACAACTCACTCAGACAGACACGTTTGAAAAGTCGAAAAAACACATACTAATCATACATATTATGAGTGAGTTTTTCCACAGTATTTATTTATCATTTTAACCACTTAATATGCAATGAAATATATTTCATGATTGGTCTGATTCTGCTAATTGACAATGACAGGCTTTCAGTAATGTTTTAAGAATGATTAGGCATTGTTCCTGGCCCATTTGCATCACAAAAGCATTTTGCTACACACAACCTGCATGTTTATATATATATATATTTGTATATATACACCTTTGATCCCTAGAGAAGAAAGGAAATCTATTATCTTCACACTTTACATGCCACACACCCACACTCTGCCTTTGATCACACTAATAGGAGCTACACTGTATAAATAATTCTTTTCATCACTGTTTCACACACAAACACACACACACACACACACATATGCACACTACATACCAGCAGTCTCCTCTGAATCAGTGGCCTCAATCTTGTCCATGAGGTCATTGGAGTTCCACTTGGTGATCTCTTTGGGGAAGGTCTCCTCATTATCTGACAAATCCTCTGTAGCAGCGATAGACAGAGACAGACAAGACAGAAAGACACAGACAGAAACAGTCAATCCCATATTCACATGGTAGATAAATGGTTCACCTCTCGCTCTTTCTGTGTGTGAAATTAAAACTTTATATTGAAGACAGTGAGACAAACTTTTTAAAACATTTTTTAATCTGCTTATGTAAATAGTAGATGCTGAAAAAGTGAGAGAGAGAGAGAGAGAGAAGAGAGAGAGAAAAGTAAAAAAGCAGACATGCAAGATTAATGCCTCAGTTAGACCTGAGACTCAGAACCCTCTGCTATTGTTCATTGTACCTTGGTGCAGTAAGTACCTTTCAGTTGGACTATACTTTTTACTATAATTTTCCATTATTATTATTATTATTTCACTAATTGTGAATATGATATCTGGACCCGAATCAAACCAGGACAGACTTATCAAAGCTGTGAGGTACATAATGGAAAAGCTTTATTCTAATTTAAGTGCTGTAACAGCTCCAAAAATGACCCTTAACATCACCTGTTAAATCCGATTTTTTATTGCAAACAATTAATCCAAATTCTTTTCTGTCATGCCTTTGTAGGGGAGTGCCCCATTTCGCAGATGTATCTTTGCAGCTCCATATTTATACGATGCCCTTAGATGTGTAAAAGGACCATTATTTACATACATTTAATACATTTTTGGCATTGTTTGCTGATTTTGTGTTTTTGGGGCAGCCAAGGCCTATGGGTAAGAGCGGGTAAGAAATCAAGGGTAGACAACAGCTAGGGTGAGGTAATAAGAGCACCTAACGAGAGGCACTAGCAGGCAGTCCACTGATCTTGGTTAACGTGTGCTTCAACTCAGTCTGAGTTCACCCTGTGTTTGTTTCACTAAGTCACAATTTGGATAAATGCAGAGACCAAATGTCCAACACAGAATCAAAATAGTGTATACTGTATTTACACAATCAAATCATAATACGGCAAAGGAAACGTTTTATATGTGCATTTGAAACAAATAGCAATAGCTTATACAGGGATTGTGTTCTTGAACTAAACTTTCAAGTTCAAGCAAGTCTCTAAACGGAACAGGGCATTATTATCTTTCTGATATAATGATTTCTCAGATAACAGCAGAAAAAAAATGCTAGTTAAACCGTCTGTTGCAATAGTTCTGCTATGGAACCAACTCCCTGAGAACATCAGGAAAGCTCCTACAAGCTTTTCGGAGATGCTTTCTGCTAACTATCTTTTAAACTTTAGTCTTTTATCTCCTAACCTTTACTCCACTTTATTACTTTTTTTCTACTTTTTAAATCTTATTTTATCTTATTTTATTAATGTATATAATTTATCACTTAAACCCTTTAAATTTAAATAGTTAGTTTTTAGCTATTTTTAGCAACCATCTACTGTCATAAGTTTTATTATACAATTTTAATTTTCATTATTTAGTGTAATTTTTTAATCACTGCTCTTTGCCTTTATCATTATAAAACACATTAAAATGCCTTCTCTATGTATAAAATGCACTATATCAATAAACCTGCCTTGTTAGGATTAACTTTAACCGTATATCTGAGGCCATGATGAAATCTGGCTCTAGAGCACTCCAAAGTTTTTTTAAAGAGTAAATATTATGACGCTTCACCAGGCCCTAGTTCTCCACCACCAATGGAGAGGAAAACATGTTCCTATAATTTGGCTCTGACTAGTTCATGAGATGTTATTGTCGGATGAAACTCAAATGATACACTAGCGCCGATCTGTCGGCTGTATGTGCCACTGACGTGCACTCAGTAGCACTGTGACACACATCATGCCTTTGAAGAGAAAGAGGGCAATTTATACGCTTTTGAGCCCCACGGAGCCATTGGCAACATGTTCATTAATGGCAGTAATGACAGACATCCATCAGTGATGTGAGCACACAAGACCAGTAGTCCCACTGGGCTACATAAATGCTTAGGCAGATTAACCGGGGAGGGGGGAAGTCTCCTATACGCTCATGAAATATTACACTACTGAGACGATTGATATTGAAAGGCCTTTTACTACTTTACTAAAGCACTTCATAATTGACCTCGTCATGCTTAAGACACAAACACACACTGTGTTTGTGTGTGTGTGTGTATGTGTGCACAACATATGGTAATGAATCTGTATGAAATTTAGGGAAGACCCATGGCAGAGGCTATTACCAGTCCCTATTCTCTATCCACCTCTAAGTCTTTTTTACTCTACATACAGCTAGGGTGAGGTAATAAGAGCACCTAACCTCTCACAGCACTAGCAGGCAGTCCACTGATCTTGGTTAACGTGTGCTTCAACTCAGTCTGTGTTCACCCTGTGCTGTGTTTGTTTCACTAAGTCACAATTTGGATAAATGCAGAGACCAAATGTCCAACACAGAATCAAAATAGTGTATACTGTATTTACACAATCAAATCATAATACGGCAAAGGAAACGTTTTATATGTGCATTTGAAACAAATAGCAGTAGCTTATACAGGGATTGTGTTCTTGAACTAAACTTTCAAGTTCAAGCAAGTCTCTAAACGGAACAGGGCATTATTATCTTTCTGATATGACTCAGCAATATGGGTCAAATCAGATTTCTCAGATAACAGCAGAAAAAAAATGCTGCCGATTGATATTGAAAGGCCTTTTACTACTTTACTAGAGCACTTCATAATTGACCTCATCATGTTTAAGACACAAACACACACTGTGTTTGTGTGTGTCTATATTTTAAACACTTCAGTAGAAGCCTTTTTTACTCTACATAAAGTATAGAGTAATAATATTAATTTAACAATCAAATAATAAATTAGTAACAATTATTTAGCACCTCTATAATATTAATAATAATAATAATAATAATAATAATAATAATATTAAAACAGTAGAAAATTATACCATGTATAGATAATACTTAGAATGTTCTTTTGTGTGTGTGTGTGTGTGTCTAAGTTATGATGTTCTCTAGCCCAAAAACTAGTGTGTCCCCCGGGGTTGGCCATGATCAAGACACACAGTTTGCATACGGTTACACATACAATATGCCCACGAGTGAATGTAGGTGATCCTCCTAATGTTTTAGAATACACATAGTATGTTTCTGACCACTGACAAACCTTGTCACACATGTCAGAAGAATAAGTGGGTGAGTGAGCAAACGGGAAAGTGGGCTGTCAGGATGATCTGTCATCAGTGTGAGGGACTCTCTGTGGGAGCCATTCTGACTTCTGGCACCCAGAATAGTATGAGCTAGGTTGTCTGACACAGATGGACCATGGGTTACCGCAGGGACTATAAAACACAATATATTTTTGGATGCGAGGAAGTGTGTGTGTGTGTGTTTGTGTGACTTCAAGGTCAACAGATCGTAGATAAAGGCTTCATATATAACATCAAACACACACTTTTTTCAAGCCCATATAATGTGCTGATCCTTTACATTCTTATTTTTATTCATCTCTCAGACAATTTTATTCAAAGAAACATACAGGACAAGGGAAGTATTGACTTCATCAGTAAGATATCAGTGTGTGTGCTCTGTGGGAATCCAACCTGTAACCTTGGTGATGCTGCTGACGTGATCTGTCAGCAGAGGCACAGGAACCAGGATGAATCATAATACTAATTCTCTCTATTGCAGTTATTACTTCCTAGAGTACCCGCTAATTCATCCATCATTTCTCAGTCTGCATTTATCATTCAGAACTTTATCAGCACTTTAATGAACATCACACACCTCCCCTGGATGGCAGGAGATAGAGGGACAAGACAGAGAAAGAGAGAAAGAGAGAGAGAGAGAGAGAGAGAGAGAGAGAGAGAGAGAGAGAGAGAGAGAGAGGCTCCAGTCCTCTCTTATCAGAAGTGGTCCATAAAAAGGTCTCTGAGCTGAATCAACAGCTAGAACAATGGTGTGAATTAAGGCAGTGTGTGTGTGTTTGTGGAATGTGAGTGGGAACCAGTGCATGGAGCCAGACAAGAGGAGATATTTAGAAGAGGTATTTACTCCGTTGGCCCCTCTTTAAGGCTTTACACACAGGCATTATGCGAGTGAAGAATGGCAGTACTGTCCTTGTGTCAGGTATAAGCATGCTGGACTGGATGTTGAGGAGTATTTCTGTCTGCTTGTGTGCAAACCTAACTGCATATAAGTGTGTGTGAGTGTGTGTGTGTGTGTGTGTGTGTGTGTGTTCACAGGTTCCAGAACAGCAGACTCCACGCCCCTACTGCAACTGAAGGCCCAAAACATGCTGGGTCTCTGCTGGGTAGCCAAAGAACTGGTCTGCACCGGGAAATATGCAGGGCAGAATGAGCGATCAAAGGTGAAAGGTCAAAGTGGAAAGGTCAGAGGTCATTTAGGAGAATGCAAAAGAACAAACACACACTCACCCCCCCCCTATAAAGCAACACACTCCATATACTTGATAATCTATCACAGACAGAACCCACAGCTGTACACATCTGCCTGATGTTTCTCTTGTCGGCAGGAGCAGGGGTAGGAGATTATTTGGACTGCGTGGTGCCATGGTTTCACTCACACCCCACTCTTCACCGCTAAGGACAACTTCCAAATGCTTGAAATTGCAGAAGGAAGCGTCCAGTTGACTCACTAAATAATTACTAGCATTAGGCTGTCTGAAACTAAAGTAGCATTAGCACTGTCAGTGGTAGCTGTCTGTGTGAGCAGGCCTAAAGTACTATAAGATAGCACCTGTGCTGACTTTGGGTATCAAACACCGGCTGACTGGTAGAGATCTCTTAACATGAGTGTATAGCCCATATGTGAGGCTGTAGCAGACCAGCTACCCTGTTCTCTTTTTGGCCTGTAGCTCTAGACTACTGCCCTTAGAGCTCATGGTGGACTGTGTGTGTGTGTGAACTAGAAACCCCCCTATGGTCAGGACTAAGAGCCACCAGGTTCATCCTCCTATGGGAGAGGGCTGGAAGGCCCATCTGGCCCATCACACACACACACACACATACACACACACACACACCAGTGGAAAAGACAGCTAGGAACAGGCAGCTCAAACGCTGGTGACAGGTGTTCACAGGATGTGGCCGAGTGACATTTTAACAGAAAACTCTCTCTCTCTCTCTCTCTCTCACACACACGTGTACACACACACAGACACGCATACAGACACACACACACACAGAGGGGAAGAAGGTAAAGAAACAGACACACACCATTGGACACAATTGGCAAATTTGATAGAGGTGAAGCTGCCTGCTGTCTGTATGATGTGTACTGCGCACACTAAACCTACACCACTCTGCACATTTAGTAGTTAATCCCAACTGAATGTGCCATCAAATAAAAATTCAATCAAAATATTAGAATAATATTAAATATTGGCCTTTTGGGGTTGTGCGGGACAGTTCTTTACCATACTATAGGAAAATCACAGACAGCAGACTGCCTAGGCAAGAAAAATGACTATCCCTACTCTAAACTAGCCAAGACACACACATACAGGTAAGCACATTATAGCACAGTTCATAGGCATTGTACATATATCCAGTATGACATGACAAACGTGAACAATCACACACACACACGTGCACATTAACACAAGTACATACTGCATGCTTACCATAAGCATCAAAGAACTCCTCATCTGAGCTGTCATCTGAGTCTCGAGCGATGCTCTGCATCCTCCATTCTGAAATGCTATGACGTGATGGGCTCGCTGGAGTAACACACACACACACACACACACAATATTCAATTATAAATTAATCTTAATCAAGCTTTTGTTGTTGTGAGGGAGTAAGGACAAACAATAAAAACAATAAAATAAATATATCTAGCCATGCATCCAATTATTTTTTTAATTGTGTTGCATGCACACACACACATACAAGAGGCATGGAAAACACTTCCACTTACATGTAGCCAGGAGCAATGACCTGTCAAGACATCATACGTGTCTCTTTTCTATTTTGGATTCAACACAGAGAGAGGAGAGCTCTCTCTGTGTTGAAGGCATGCTTGTGTGTGTGTGTGTGTGTGTGTGTGTGCGCGCATGTGTGGGTAGGTGTGTGCACCCTCTTAGGTGTGATCCTTAGGGTGCCCAAAAGAGCAGCAAAGCAAAGGAAGTGTGAAAGAATGTTCCATACGATAGACAGTGAGAAAGAGAGAGAGAAAGAGAGAGAGAAAGAGAGAGAGAGAGAGAGAGAGAGAGAGTGTGTGTGTGTGTGTATTCTGGTGATGAGATGAGGTGTGGAGTGTGAAAGCACTCTCTAGTGATGTCAATGTTGTTGCTAAAAATAGCTGTTAAAGCATCTGACAGGGAAAGTAAGGACACATACACACGTGTGCATAACACACACACACACACACACCCTGACTTTACACATACCCAAATAGGACACACACAAAAATAACAGTTGAAGGCTGATTTTATTACTGTAATGTACCGTGGTATTAGGTTGAATGAGTGTGTGTCTATTGTGTGCCTGTATGTATGTGTTAGTATTATAGATGTGTGTGTGTGGATGAGTGTGCTTGTGTGCATGTATCTATAAATGGGTACTGACATGTGCTTGTTTATGTCTATATCTTTCGATGTGTGTGTGTGTGTGTGTGTGTGTGTGTGTGTATGTGTGTGAATGTGTATGTATATATATCTGCAAGTGCGTGTTTCTGCTCTGTGTGTCGCTCACCTCCCCCCCGCTTGGATGAGCGTGAGGACCTGGAGGAGGTGGACCACTGCTTGGTCAGAGCCCCGCGGGCCTGCAGCGTGTCGGTGGCAGTGGCTGGGCTGGGCTCATCCCCAAGGCCCTCCTGCGCCTCCTGGCCCTTCTCGGGCAGCGCCCCCGGCCCGCCGTTGGCCTCGCCGCCCTCCTCGCAGCTGAACTGGGCCATGCGCTGCGCCAGCGCCAGCTGCGTCTCCAGCTCCAGCTGCCGGATGTCCTCCATGGTCAGGCCGTACCACTCGTCCTGCCAGCACCACGCCTGCCGGTGGGCATGCACCATCACCTTACGCAAGCCTACCACACACACACACAGCACAAACACACACATTATAGAGACACATGTGCACTGGTAAATCTACATGGAGAACTGCAATCAATATAAACACACACACATGGGTACTACACAAAACACATGGATAGTATCCATTGGATACAGTATGCAACATAACAGCTTGTACTTGAATTTACACACACACACATATTTCCACATCCACATACACTACATACATGTAAACACACACACACACACACACACACACACACACACACACACACAGAGACACTCGGTCATAGCTACACACTCACCCACGTCATGGATGAAACGCTCAATCTTGGACTGCATGCCCCAATAGCGGAACTCCACCTTGCAGAGCTTGTAGGCACACATCACGGGGCCCTTGTTGGGGTTGTAGGTGATGTCATCGATCCAGTCGTCCATCAGAGGGCCCCTCTTGGTCTTGGCTGAGCAGTAGATGCGCGGGTCTTCCTCAGGCTTGTACTCATGGGGAGGGATAGGGTCCTTAACAATGTCTATGGGGTCTACACACACACACATTTACACACACAGACAGAATAAGGCAGGCCAGTCAGAAAGCCCTTTGCTCAATTCATGCTCTGCAGGAATACAATGATACAATGTAGCAAATAAAAGGTGTTAATAATATACAGTATATGCATTTTATGTACATTGTTGCAGAATAATTTCTGTAATTAAAATTTGTGTGTGTGGCTAGAGAGTAGAGCCCGACCGATATAGGATTTTGAAGGCCGATACCTATACAAATAATTGTTAGTTTAAAAATCCGATATTCCGATATATATCGGACAATATTTAAAAAAAAAAAAAGTCAGAAACATTAAAACATTAAAAGATTTCCATTAACATTAGCTATTTGTAGTTATTTATGAGTTTTAACTAAAATAATGATAATGCATTTTAAAAAGAAACTTGTTTATTTTATTGTCACAACGGAACATCATGTGTTTCGTCCGTTTTTATTTTAATTTTGAAACATTCATTTATCGGCCATTATAAATGCCGATACCGATAGTTTGGAAAATGCCTAATATCGGCCGATAATATCGGCCTGCCGATATATCGGTCGGGCTCTACTAGAGAGCTTCTCGAGCAGTTAGGGAACACCCCAAACTGGGTGTGACATCTCCTGAGTGAGGGTGCTGTTTCCAGCCTGCCTGCCAACTACTAGCTCTCACAAAACACCTTCAGTCCTCTGATGTCTCTCATCAGATGACAAGTTGAACATGTCCGTTTAGCCAAAGGGAAAAAGGATTTTGAACATGGTATGAATCATTGTTTGTGCAGGGAAATAATTACAATGAATTGAATTGTAATTTAAGTTTAAATTCAATTCAACATTTTGTAGAGTGGAGTCAATTTAATTTAATTTAATTTAATATTAAAATTCAGAAATTTATACCATCCTGCTTTAGACAGCTGTGGCCTGCTCGTTAGGGCTTGGGAATGAAACCAAAGAGTTGCCTGGTTTCATCCAGGGCAAGCTACCTCTTTACTGCACTTAAGCTGCCCACTGCTCCAGCTTAACATGGGCTTCACCTTACTCTATTCTGTGAGCATTTCACAATTATTCACTATTGGGGTAAATTCATAGTCACAGGATATATCCTTCTACTGCCTATGGCTGCACTGTAAGGTGTTACCCTGCCTGAGCCTGGAGAGGGAAAGAGGCAGCAAAACACCCAGGCTCCCTCTAGTCGAGACTTTTAAGTGGCCTCAGCCACAGATTCCTTCCAGGTGTGTGTTCTCTGGTTCCTCTCAGGGCTCCGATTTCCAGGACTGCCATGCTCAAGAATAGCAGAGCCAGTATCTGCCCCCGAGCTTTGACACCCTGCATGCACACGTCACATCGCTGCATTCGCCATCATCACAATCAAACAGGAACCTGTTTTTCCACCCAATTTACAAAGCTGCACAGTTCTGCATAGCAGCAGCTAGGGGGCGTCAGTTTACATTTAATAAGGGCAGCAGCCCCACATTAAAGTGAGGGATAGTCATGTGTATAGGCTGAGACTTCTCAATTAAATTAATAAAGCAATTAGTGAGTTAACACACACACATACACACACACACACACACACACACACATTCCTATTCATTCAATCTGTTTGGGTGTACATCATAACTCAGCATGAGTGCTAAACTAATTTGGTAAGGCCTTCCTTAGCTAGACTGCAATGAGGGAATGGGGAATGTAATGGGGAATGAGTTTTCAGCAATACACAATACACAAGCTTTCACAAAACACTTTCAGTTCTAGAGGGGTTGTTAAGACAGGGAACATTTGAATCTCATGGCAACAGAAACAAGCTGTCAGAAGAAAGCACTTAGGACAGGAAGACATACCCAGAGTCCTCTGACGTCTCTCAGCAGGGGACAAGTTGAACACGTCTGCCTGGGTCCCTGTGTCGGATTTGTAGAACGTCTCAATGTCTATGGAGAACTTTTCCACAAAAGGACAGGTATACCTACAGGGCAGAGAGAGGGAGAGGGAGAGAGAGAGAGAGAGAGAGAGAGAGAGAGAAAGAGAGAAAGAGAGAGATACCAGCAGAAGAAGAGAGTGAGAGAAAAAGATGAGGTGAGTGAGAGAATCAACAAAAGAAACAGATACAATTGTGAAGGTAGAGAAGAAGACAAAGACAAAAAAAGAAAAAAATACAGACAGAGAGAAAGAAAGAATAAGAGATCAAGAGAGGCGGGGGGCGGGGGGCGGGGGCATAGGTGGGTGGGGGATAGAGAAGAAGAGAGGTGAGTAGACCTCATGACAGAGGAACAAACACAAGGCACGGGATTGGCACCAGCTCTCTACCATGCTGCTGCTGCTGCTGCTGCTGCTGCTGCTGATAAAAGCAGGATTAGGAGACAATGGCCCTCAGTGTTCCACATAATACACCGTGATGTACAACTTCATTTGCCCCATACAATGACTTTTCCAGGCAGTGTGTGCATGCTTTTGCATTTGTAAGCATGCAATCCTGTGTTTGCTCCTGATCAGCTTAAATGACAGTTTATGTGTTTTGATGTGCGCATTAGTGCATCTTTTCCAAAGAGACTTAACCAGTGTGTGTACTGTATGTGTGTGTGTGTGTGTGCTGACCTTGTGCGTGTGTATGGGTAGGCATTCCAGGACTCTTCCTCCACTCGCAGCGCGGCCTTGGGCAGGATGGAGCGGAACCAGCTGGGGATGTGCTGGCCGATGTGGTACACTTTGTGTGTGTACTGGCCGGCGCCGCCCGGTCCGTCCGTGTACGGCCGGTTCTCCAGGATCTCCACCCCGCTGCCCTCGCCACAGCTCTCCTCTCGACTCTTCTTCTACAGGGGACACAAACAGCACAGGGTGACAGGGTGTGGGTATGTGTGTGTGTGTGTGTGTGTGTGTGTGTGTGTGTGATAATACATCACAAAGTGTGGTAAGATGTATATCTGTACCATATATATATATATATATATATATATATATATATATATATATAAGATGTTGATGTACAGTATGTGAAATATAGATAATGTGTATACTCAACTTTATTTATCTAGATGGAAATTAAGGTCTATCTCCATCTATCATTCTATCACATGGAGTATGTACTGTATGCACGTCAATTACATAAGAATGATCACCTTTCATTCACACTTGGAAGGCATATATTGTTATCACCACTGTTATCACCATGAGAAACAAACTCTCTTGCACAGACACACATACACATACACCGAGATTTATAGACATAAACAGTTGCTCAACTGTTAATGCTGAGCTGTGTGAGTGTTCTGTGCTCCTACACGTGAGTGGGATTGCAACAACAGCGCCAGTTAGACCTCTAAAGCAACTTCCTCTGGTGAGTAGACTCAAGGCACGCGCACACACATACACACACACACACACACACACACAATGTACTCTTTCTACACTTTGTTATACATCATAAAGCAACACTGACTCAGGGTGAGGGGGAAGTAATTAGCACTGCGAGACAGAGGGGAGAGACTTTGGCATGACGCTTCCTTGTCCACTCCTGCTGTTGACGTCAACTTGGGCCAACGCTTTGGTTGAAACAGACCTCAGTGGCCCACATAGTTAACTTTTGACAGGGAATTACTGTGTGTAGTATAAACAAGGAAGTGGTGTGGAGACAGACTACCTAGTGAACTTTTCAAGGAGGCATCATAGGAGTATCCTAAAAGGAATTTCCCCTGATATATATCACCAGGATGTCTGGCTATTCAGAGGGATGAAAAATTCCTACAACTCAGCATTTAATCCCTACTATCCCTATGTGTGTGTATGTAATCCCTACTATATCAGCATCACAGCCTTCTAACACTGCTAGCAACATACTGTCGATGTAAAAATATATATTGATTTTTGTGATGGAAATTTTGTCTCTGAATTCATCCCATATGCAAACACACACACACAAATAGATCATACATTGTGGTTGAAGTTGTTCATGCACACATAGTTCTCAAAGAACTTAATTGTACTTGAACACAAATGAGTGACTACACACACACACACACACACAAACACACACACACACACACACACACATACACACACACACTCCCACACACAGAGAGAAGAGGGAGATTGAGAGAAAGGCATTGCTTACAAACAGTTACAACAGTGTGAGTCATAGCCTGTGTTCTTTTATCCTCTCTTACACAGCACCTAGGTCCTCTTAACACAGACAAACACAGACATACACACACACACACACACACACACACACACACACACACAGAGAGACATGTACGAAACATGCAAAACCACACATGCTGAGTCAAAACATCTGCAAACATTCAGATAGGCCCAAAAGAACCCTAAGGGCTACTGAGTGTGCATGGACCTGACCAATACAGTATGTATGTCCATGCAAGTGTGTGTGTGTGTGTGTGTGTGGTTGTGGTTGTGGGTGCGTGGGGTGGGGTGAGGGGTTATGATCCCTCCCCTCAATTAAAGCCTGTTCATTAACAACACCCTCTGCTCTCAATAGGCACACAGTCGTCTATAGATACAATACAGACACACAGATAACACACACACTTCACACTTGTCTGCGGCTTATCATCAGCCCGATGACAGGTGCCAGCAGTCTTCTGGCCTCCCTGCCAAAGGCCATGATCAATCACACCCACCTACACACACACACACACGCACACAAACACAAACACACACACACACAACATTTTTTTTTTCTTCAGGGTTCAGTTGGTTTTGCTAGTAAGAGTCTCTCTGTCTCTCTGTCTCTCTTAACATGCTGCTTTGGACACTAATATTGTGATGCTATTTTTCAGGTCTGGAAGTACATGTATGTGTGTGTGGGTACACATAGAGTATGTGTCTGCACTCTCTCTCACCAAACTCTCTCTCTCTATGTCTCGCTCAGTGTGTGTGTGTGTGTGTGTGTGTGTGTGTGTGCATGTACAGCCTATGAGGAGTGTCAGGTGAATGGCTCTTCTTGGTTGCCAGGGTAACACATTGTAGGTTTCGACTCATTCTCTTCTCCATCTCTCCATCTTTTCTAGGTTTCTCTCTCTCTCCCACTCCATCCCCACTCATTCCCTCCCCCTTCTTTCTATCCTCTCATCCTCTGGTCACCTCCTCCCCTCCCTCTTTCTTCTTCTCCACCCTTGCTCTCTCTCTTTTGCTTCCCTTGTTTCTTCATCCTTCTCTTTTTCTCTTTTGATCCTCATCTGTTTCTCTCTGTCCATCTCTCTCTCTCTCTCCGTCAGTTTTATGTGCAGAGAACATAGAATATTACTAGCTCTGATGTCACTGTTGCCAGGGTAACAGTGGAGCTGTGAGTTGGCGGGGTCACTAAGGGTCACTGCAAGATCAAACACACGCGTACACACGAGTACACATACACTCACTCATAGCACACCTCCACATCCACATCCATTAATAGGCAAATACAAATGTGTGTGCGTGTGTGTGTGTGTTTGTGTATGTTTCTTATCAGCACCTGATACAAAAACACACAGAACACAAACAGATACATTCACATAAGACGATGTTTAGTGACTTTGGAAAATACATAGGAAAATAAAGATTTTATGTTTATGTGTGCGTGTGTGTGTGAGAGAGAGTGTGTAGGAGTCACTATACCCATGTTTCATGATGGGCTGATTTGAGTTTCGACTGCAGAGTCAGTCCAATTCAAATGAGAGGTCATCTAATCTGAAGTAGGAACTACTTAAGGTCAGATATCAAAACTGCAAGTGCACTTACATCCTCTACCACTACTCTCAACTCTGAGAGTATTGAAACCAGAATATATGGGGAGATTAACGCCATCTTTCGTCAACCTGGAACCACGCTTAAATTCAGGCTACTTTTTTGTCTAGTTAGAACGGCTGGTGGATCTTTATGCGAAACATGCTGTCTCGCCCTTGATGTGCGTCATTGTACGGTAAATAACTGTTGTCTGACTTGGTCTTCTGTTCTACTGATTTTAGTTAAAAAATCAATTAAAAACCTGAGTGTTAGATGGGGTCAAACATAGATCAAAGTACAGCTTGACATGAGTGGAGGCTAGCTGTGTGCGGGCCCTTATGAAGTTCTGTACCACACAAAGAGCGGGCAATCATCCAAAGAGGGTGGCAAACAATGGTCATGCAATCCACTGGGACGCAAACTCAATTCTAATCCCTTGTGGATTACCAAGCACAGGAAAACAAGTGGCAGCAATGTTACCAAACCCCAATCTAACCTGATCAGAGAGAGAGAGAGAGAGAGAGAGAGAGAGAGAGAGAGAACAGAGGGAGAGAAGCTCATTGTATTGTATTTCAAAACCCTGCATGCATTCTGTTGTGTGTATTAGTCTGCGAGCTGAAGCAGTGGAACCAATCAGTTGTGTCTCCTCAGCCGCTGCTCTAAGCTGATTTGTCTGTGTGGTGTGGGTCTGTGCTGCGAAGCGCAGTAGGACGAGTGGCTTTAGCGCTTTGCAGTGGGCAGTGAGTGGCGGAGGTCTCACCTGGATCATGTAGAGCTGGGCAATACGGTACTCCTCCACGCTCAAGGGCATGGGGATACGGTACTCCTTAATCAGCATGGCGGCACACACAAGTCACATAGAGGTCACTCCAAGGATGTGGGTAGGTCTGGGAGTTGGGGGCCAGACAGCCTGGAGAGAAGAGGAATTGTTGGGGTGTGGGGAGGGGGCGAGAGGGAGAAGGGGAGGGAGGGGGAGAAGGGTTGGGGGAGTGGAGGTTGCTGCTTGATCCCGCTGCGTCACACCGCCTCAGTGATGGTCATTGGGGAAACCTGGGAGAAGACGAGACAACAACAAGAGACTATCAGAGGCATCGGAGGAAACAGTAATAAAGTTTAGAAGGTCGGGGCTACCTGAGGGACATCTTTAACAAACAGCTCAGAGACAACAAGAAACAAGCAGAGCCAAGCTGTGAGTGATGAGGAGACAGGCTCAAAGCACCCACAGGATACTGATACTAGTGTGTGTGTGTGTGTGTGTGTGCATGTGTCTATCCATCACAGAAATGCTAATCCGCTCTGTGGAAATATTAAAACGTAGGACAACAGAGTATATGTCAAAAGGACCACATCAGAGCTGGGTAGGCCAACAGCTGGAATCACAGATTTGCATAGGTTGGAAACCACAGAGGAACATTCCCACACAGATACGCAAAAACACCAACCCCATTCACTGGTGCTTACTGGGAACATTAGGCCTTTTTTGCATAAGACCTACAGGTGAACACTGAAGGAAAGCAAAAAGACAACACTGTCTCCAATCACTCTGCTGTCTTCAGCAACTGCATTACGGTTGTGCCTGACCTGCTATCTTCACATCAGCTGCGTTCACCCCAACTGCACTACAGGAATGGCTATTACACATAGCTAGCGGCAGACAGAGGATATTACCGTTCCCTCCTATTCACAAATAGATGTTTTACTCAATAGATGATTGCAGACGGATAAATCCATGTTAACATTCCCGTCCGTAAGGAATACCTTCGATCCAACTCAAGTGCTTTCACACCAGGCCGCAGTAGATCCCTCAGAGGTGTCCTGGACATGAAGATGGTTTCATCTGTTTAGCTGATCTTAGTTCAGTCATAGATGAAGGGAATTCAAGTGTTCAGTGTTATTCAAGAGTTTCTGCGTTGATGCACTCTGGTCCAAAAAAAAAAAACCTATTCCAGAATGTTCTCCATGTTCTTTGGGTGCGATTGATCTCTCTTTCTGCCAGACGTGGCAAGCCCACACAACGCTCTTATATACCAGCTAACGGATGAAATCTCACTCTCTCTCTCTCTCTCTCTCTCTCTCTCTCTCACACACACACACACACACACACACACACACACACCTCCATGCACACCCAGCATGTCTAACTCCATAACACACTGAGTCCAACAGCTTCACTTCCCCTCGGTCACATGGGGAGGCTCGCTGAGCTTTAGACGGATTACCCAGGAGTCAGAGGGGTGTAGAGAAAAGCATGTGAGTGAGGTGTGTGTGTGTGTGTGTGAGTGTGTGTGTGTGTGTGTGTGTGTGTGCACTAAACTATGTATGTCTGTTATTGCAAAAGGGTAGGGGGTGGTAAGAGCACAGCAAACAGCAAAAAAAAAATTTGAAATGTTTCTGTGGCATAAAAAATTTCACTGTAGATTTCAAAGGGAAAAGCCTGAGCTCTCCTCTAGAAACATGGCAGTATGAACAAGCACAAAAGAATCATGAGTCATATTTGTTATGAGGAGGAGAACTCTATTGAGGCAGAAATCTATTGATTTTGTTGAAATAATTTGAACTAGATAAATTGAGAGGTTAGCAAAGTAAAGTTCTGACTTTGGGCCAACGTTTCCATTACATTTTTATTACAACATTATTACTTTACATTATTACTTATTACTTTTTATTACCCCCCCCCCCTCCCCCCCAAGCACAAGGTGGGGTTGTGAGTCCAAGAAGGAAGACCTTTTGGAGAGAGTGTGGACACAGCTGAAAGCTCCTCCATTTTGTCTCCATATCGTGTCCTGATGTGGGCTTCTTGGAGGTGAGCCCTGGCCAGCCATGTGTACCACCACCATTATGTAACGATTAGTGACAATCCGGACCAGTACGCGCACTTACCACACACACAGAAACACACACACACACACACTTCTACCTCATAATCACAATCAATCCCCACCCCCCCTCCCACCCACTCGGAGATCAGAACAAAGGGCAACATTGAGCGGATGAAGCCATGTGACCTGGGGGCAAACGCACACATATAAGTCTGATAATATTCGTGACGTCACGGTGCACACCCCACTAACTTTATAGACATGGTTCAGGCCGTAACTAAACACCTGATTCCACCTATATCACCTCTGAAATCTGCAAGCAAACAGCAAACTCATTTTACTGCCTATGACTGGTGTTTGCAGTCAACAAACTCACTTCCCTCACTACCTATGTCAGCTCAGGACAAATGTATACCTCCAGTTTCCCTCACTTAATGAACATTCAGCTTTGTATGAAAGGATGTATTCCATTAGAGACATTTTGCAGAGCAAGGATCTATTTTCTCCTGTTCTGCTCTGGTTCTGTCGAAGCTAATCTGGGAGGTGAGATAAATGTGTGTTATCTGAGAGAAACTGGTTTTCTGCAGAATCAGATATTTTTTACCATGAAAATCTGATGCATCTGAAAAATGATATGCTAGGATTTATTTATAGTTTCTTTCGCTTGCGCTTGCCTGGCAAAAATCAATTAATTAAACTAAATGGACTATAAAACTAAAGACACTTCTCTTTTTACAGTGCTATAACCAACAATGCGAAATTTCTTTCACACGGTCAACTTGATTTAACAGAACACTTATTACTACTTAGCAAGTAGATTAAAAGCAGACAGTCACCTGTTATCTCTTAATAACAATGATAATAGCTGTTAACACGTTTCAGTCACTCAGTCATCTTTACCTTTTGACACTTGAGCCACGAATAACACTGAGGTTGGCCGCCAACACAGGCACACAGCTCACTCACTACCATGGAGCACCCATGTAAAAACACACACACACACACACACAAACACACTCACATGTTCACCTCACTGACACACACTCACTCAACCACATACTGTGGGAGTGGAGTTGTGTACGGCAGCAGAGTTTTGCCATGGCTGCACCGCTGATGGAGGCCCACATCCTCCATACTTCTCTCCTAGCCAGCTAGCCAATCAGCGAGCCATCCGGTGGGGGAGTGTGTAGGAGGGGACGTCTATTTTAGGAGGATGGATTTCTTTCATTCGTTCCCTCGCTCACTCGCTAGCTCACTCCATTTTTTCATTCGCCTTCTTTTCTGTCCCCTTTTCTTCTCCTCCTTCCTCCTTGGCGAGTGGAACACACACACACACACACACACACACAGCAGCCTCACCAGCAGCACCAGCAGCAGCCCAGGAGTAGGGAGGGCACAGAACACTCAGCACAGGGCCCAAAATAAATACACTCGTGGGAGAGCAGAGGAGAGAAAGTAGGCTGGAGAGCACCAAAGTGTAAGAGAGAGAAAGAGAGAGAAAGAAGAGCTAGGGGGATAGAGAGATTAATAGATGAGAAAGATGATAAATGGAGATGCGACTATGGGCATTGGTCAAAGTAGTCTGAGGAGCAGTGGAGAGTGAAGAGAGAGAGAGAGGGAGGGAGAGAGAGAAAGAGAGAGAGAGAGAGATAGATAGATAGATAGATAGATAGATAGATAGAGAGACAGAGAGAGAGAGAGAGAGAGAGAGAGAGAGAGAGAGAGAGAGAGAGAGAGAAATGAAGATGTGAGCAGAACGTTACTCCAGAGAAGTTGTGAAGAGTTACAGTACAGGACAGATGATGGTGAAAACCAAGAAGTGAAAGAAAGCAGAGGAGAGGAAAGAAAGAAGGAGATAGAGAACAAGGAGGAGGAGGAGGAGGTGGGGTTAGTGTGGACCAGAGCTCCTCTTCACTGGGGTTAAGAGCTAACAATGAGGCCACAAGACCTCTGCTCAACCCTCAACAAGAGGGAGAAGAGGACCTGGTGAGAGCCTCTTTATTCAACAGCCATCAGCAGAGATTACCACCCTCCAGCACACACACACACACACACACACAAAAACCCCACAAATCTACCAACAAACGCCTTAAGTCGCAGGCATTTCAGTTTCTCAGTATGTTTATCACAGCCAAACACTTGTGCAGCCTCTGCACCTATTTGTGTGTGCAGGGTCCCAAACAGCCCTTCTGCTGCGTGTCACTGAACAGATAGCACCTGTGCAGCTGTACAGACTCCCATGTGTGCAACAGGTCTGGGTGCTAGTGATTCCTACAGTCAGAGGAACCTACCTGGGTACTTTTCAGCTCGTTATGAAGGGCTCCGCTTTTACAAATGTGTCACAAATCCCATGCTACAATTTAAGTGAGACTATGAAAACAGATAGTGTCCACAAAACACACGCACACACACACACACACACACACACACACAAATACACAAACACATACGAGTACACGCTCCCTGCCACAGCAAATGTACAACTTTCAAAGTGTTTGCCCTGGGCATGGCAATCCTCCAGAGTATGTGCACTTGCTGTGTGTGTTCGCTTCTTCACATATAATGTTCTACTTCAGTTTCTTGTCTAAACATGGAGAACTCTCTCTCTCTCTCTCTCTCTCTGTATGTGTGTGTGTGTGTGTGTGTGTGTGTGGGAGCGTATTCTGTGTTAGCTGGGTGCCAAGAATGAGATCCTCTGGCTCTGGTCAAAGGACAGAGACACAAGGGGGAGCTTTAATGGGTTACAGGGTGATTAAATTTTCACAAAGCATCTGACCAAGAGTTACAGTGAGTCACTTTCACTTGTAGCTCTCTCCCTCTCCCTCTCCCTTTCCCTCTCTCTTTCCCTGTGTGTGTGTGTGTGTGTATGTGTGTTCTAAAGAAGACACACACACACACACACACACACACACACACACACACACACACACACTGCTATCGGGGCAAAGGGAGCAGAATAGACTGTATCATATGCTTACTAAGCCATCAGTTACTGCAATGTGTCCCCGGGCAAGAAGCTCACTAGAGCATCTCCTGGCTCCTGTCCTCAGGCTAACTCTCAGTCAGATCCACTGCTCTCGCCGGAGCTGTGCCTTCAATGAACACTGAACAGCCTTCCAGGCTAGAACCATTCCTCACTCTATAAAGAACTCATACAGGGCAGAATTTAAAATGTTCCTTCAAATTTAATTTGCTTAAGAAAAAGTACTACTGCTGCTTTGTTGATTGTATGTGTTTGTGTGCAGAGGTGGAATGGGCATTTGGCAACTTGGCTTTTAGGGCAAACAGCTGCTGAGAACCCTCAACGTGAGTCAACGAGAGTAAGCTCACATTGAGAGTAAGCACAGAGTAAGCTCTGTGTTACTGGAGTGTATTTCATAGCACACTGGACATCTTCCAACACACACTAGATCACACACTCACACATTCACACTCATCATGGCCCTGTCTGTTTTCTGGGAACATGGCTGTCTCGGTGTCTGTATGTGTGTGTATGAGAGAGAGATAGAGAGAGAGAGAGAGAGAGAGAGAGAGAGAGAGAGAGAGGCAGGGGTACCTCAGCCATAAGGCGCTTTTCCACTGCACTCTTCTACTCTACTTGACTCGACTCAACATGTTTTTTTGCTTGCCCACTGGGAGTTGTACCTGGTACCAGGTCCCCTCTTTCATACCTGCTTTTGCCAGGTTCAATGTAGGCCCAGCCAATACTAAACATGACATGAACAGACTGCAGATTGGTTTGACAGGTCAGTCACAAAGCCCAAAACAACTTTGCATGTGTCTGGTGCGGTCAACTTTGTATGTCAATGGGTTATTCATTGTGAAAAACAAAAAAAAACATTCCAGGCCATGAAACTGACCTACTGGGCTGCTTTTGCAAAAATGAGTGCCATCCGAAAGTGTTGAATTGAGAGGTGTGTGTGTAGTAGCAACAAGGTATGCTAGTGAGCAGGGGCGGGGAGAAGGGATAAGTATGTGGGCCTGACCTGTCTGCATGGAGCCACGGTGACACAGGAGCTTTGGGTTACTGGTGGAGACGGTCACAGACCTCCAGCTCTAACCTAAGCCTCACTTTCAGTCCTTATATTACCGCTGCAGAGAGAAGAGGAAACACAAGGAGAGAGGAGGAGAGAAAAAGGAGAGGATAGAGGAAACAAGAGAGTGGAGATGAAAAAAGAAAGGAGATGAGGGAAGGAGGAGAAATAGAAAAGAGAGGGAAATGGAGAGAGAAAAGGAGGGAAAGCAAATGGGTGAATGTAAGGTTTAGCATCAGGTAGAGCAGACAGCCCTATGGGCCAATAAGCAGGATGTTTGCCAATAATATTTTGTGATCTTTTTTTTCACTCAGCCAGTAGAAGAAAATGTATCAAAATCCATCTCTTCCTCTCCCTCTCCCTCTGTCTCTCTTTCATCCTCCCTCTCAGTCCCCCTTACGATGGACAGAAGCAGGGCTAATTGAGGGAGAATGAACAGATCAGGGGTTTCTATCTCCATTTCATTACAAAGTCACTTGTCCGCATCGAACATGACGATGTTATTGGATTAGAGGCAGGGCAGGCCTCCCTAATTGAACATGACTGAAGGCAGGCATAATGGCACATCCCAACGACAGTCAGTGACACACATACACACACATACACACACACTTACGCTGACAGCTTCCATACCTCCAGCCAGGCACTGTACCAACAACAGGCGGCATATCTGCGCAATGCAGACACACTCACATTCAAGCACTCAATCAAGCACTCAATCAAGCACTGTTTTGTGTGTATGAAGAAAGGGTGTAATGTTGTAGAAGAGGCAGTGTCTCATTTGTGCTGTGTTGAAACCCAACTCTCCTGAGAGTACCTCTTGTCTTCTAAAAAGGACCTGGAATGCATTCACAACCACCCCTGCCAACCACACATTCTCTCTTTTAGCACTTCTATCAAACTCCATCCCCAATCGCAGGTTTGGTTAAGGTGTGTCTGTGTTTTTAAGGTTTAATTGTAAATGTTATTCCTTTTTTAAATCGCTTCAGATGAAAGCTTCTGCTAAATTCATAAATTTACATAAATGTACTGTGCTGCAAATGTTGCACACATGCATATTATCTATTCAATCCTGAGAGATAAACAATTCCTCTACGTGTGCTAATGAATTGGACTGGTGGCTTAGTCCTTGGCAAAGGACACCTGATATTGTGTGATACAACCATTCAACCATTGCCAGCAGCACTAGTGTGTTTGTGTTTACTTTATTATGACCTCTTTCTCATAATGTCCACAGCAGGAAAAAGTTCAAAGTGTCCCCGAGCTTGAGCTCAAGAGAGTTTGGTGACCTCTAAGCAGGTCAAGCAGATCGTCTTCCAAAAGGGGTGTCCCAAAGCCCTTCTCAGTGTGACCACCAGGATAATAATACACACTGGCATCTCTACGCACTGCCCTGATGACATCATCAACCTACAGCATGAGGACGCACTGTTTCCTACTGGACAGGGGCACTCTCTGTACAAGACTAGAGGACAGTGTAAAGGGAGCTGTTTGTCCGGTGGTACCCTGAGTTCTTACGTGCAGTTCAAAAAACTGAACTTTCGTTCTTCAACTCCCCCTGGCAGTTAACTTTAAAAACAGCCAGTTGTTTGTCACACTGTTTATGCAACTAGCCAACGTCTTTCATCCCATTCCATTCCATCTATCCATCCATCCTCTGCTGCTGCTATATTAGTGCTGGCCTGAGCTGAAATCATGTCTGCTTCACTAGTCATGCACATCACACCGTTAGCCTGCTCCACTTCATGCAAAGGAACAAGGGAAAAAGCTCCTCATGGCAAGGCCCACCACAGACCAAACACATACAGCCAACTGAAGACATGATAACACGGGTCCATGGATGACAGAAAGGCCACAGCCAAGTCAAGTGGCACTAAATTCAGTTTGTTAGCCCAACCCCATCTCTCCTCCAAAGCACCACCCACACACCAGAGAGAGAGAGAGAGAGAGCCCTGTACCGCATGAAGGTCATGGGCCAAATAGCCCAGGAAGCAGATCAACTGTAACATATATATGGAGGTCATAGCAACCAGTGGAAATTCTGACCAATGGAACGCAACCACCGTTTAGGTTCCACTGAAAGCAGCCGCAAGAGCAGCGCCCTTTGGGAAGACAAATAACATCTCGGTAGCATGTCAACATGTCTGAAGGCCTCAAAGACATCAAGGGCCTGATGAACTACTTCAATTTGGAACGGTACCCTGTAGGCACCAGGGAGAACTATCTGATATTGAGCAGAGGCCCTCTTGAAGGAAGACATCACACAAAAGGAATATTCAGAAATGCAAAATAAATGTAATAAAAATGATAAATAACTTGTTTCCTTTGTGTGTTGAATCAAAAACACAAGCCCTCCAGTAAACAAGACAGATCAATATGAACACAAGTTGAGGAAGTATGCATGACTGAAAAAAGAATCAACACAGCTCCTGTTTCCAGGAAGCGAAAACACATTTGGTAGTCAGTGTTCACAGAGCTACGGCAATAAACTCATACTGTACTTGGCCACCGTCAAGGTTATAAAATTATCATTTGATAGAGGACACTTAATTCTTGTCTGGATTGCACCTGATTTCAATAAGTAAAGCAAATAAACTTTATCTAGGGACTAATAGGATCCGTGCAGTGTCCAGGACAATCAAACAAGTCCTTTATTAAAGGCTATATGGCCTAATTAAATGCAGTGGTTGTGTTCCTCTCTGGTGTCGGTTCATTCTGAGGTAACTAGCTGGAGTAGTAGGGTGTTAAAACAGTAATTCTGTGACTAGCTGTAGTAGCAGAGATGGGTACAGATTAGTAATTCTAAGACAGCTATCTCTGGAATTGGTATGGATTAGTAATTATGAGACTGCTATCTGTAGTGGCAAATATGGGTATAGATTAGTTTTTCTTAGACAGCCATCTTTAGGATGTGTGTAGATTAGAAATACTGAGCGCTTTGGATAGGTCTTGATGTGTGGCCATGGCATCTGTCTTCTCACAAACATATCTTGGCCTAAATTGAGTTTGAGGTGTGTTCTTCGATCTCAATGGATGTTTGGGATGGATGTGCTGTCCTATCTGTTGATACTATCCACTTTACCTCAAACTCGGCTAAAGGAAATGTAGACTTTAAATTCATCTAGACACAACTACATTATTTGGAGAATATCTCCATTTCTATTTAGGGGTAGCAGCAGAGTAAAGGATTAAACATAAGTTCCCACAAGGCATTTCTGGGTCATTTCATTCTAGTAGAACCTTTCCTAGGCAGATAAGGCTGATCCCAATTCAGCTATTCAGTAATGAATAACCTTCAGTTTGTCAGTAAACTACAGTGCTCTACAGTTAGTGGACTAGGACTCTGCCTCCAAAAGGTCACTGTCATTGACATTATGGCATTCCAAGTTCAGAAACTTGGAATGATAAATGACTGATTGTTCTAGAAGAATTTACTTAAATCCAAATGACTACAGTTATAGGTCTAAGGTCTAAGGCAAATTACCAAATACTTAAGATAAGACCAAGGACGTATGTAGCATATGTAGCAACGTTGTGTGCACCTCACCTGGCCCGGCCAGGAGGTTGTTTACAGCTTAGCAGTCATTCCTTCCCTCTATCGCATAGACAACAAAGGCCTCCACACAGGCAATGAAGACAGACCTGTTACATTACGCAGTGGTGGCTTTACATGCCTGATTTACTAACATGACCCAAGAGACCCACGTGTGTGTATGTGTGTGTGTGAGGTGTATGTGTTTGCATATCAGTGTGAGTGTGACCAAACAAGACCAAACGTACACTACACACACACACACACACACACACACACACACACACACATACAGCTCGGCCTTGGCCTTGGAAATATGGCAACATTTGATCACAATATTTTTTTTTCTTATTGACTGATATTTTTATCACAATAAGTAACATGATCAGTACATAAACACACACAGTGCATTACACAGAATAGAAAAAGAAAAAAAAAAAACAAATTCAATGATAATCATAAACAACAACTAATAGTCTTTTGCTTGATCACAATCAATAATCAGTTAGGATTGCAAGTTTCATAATTTTTTCAACTGAAGCCCTATATCTGCCTCAGGTTAACACCACTGTTCCCATTTTCATTTCTTTTCTCTGGGACATATTTCAGACAATACAATTCAGCAGAATACTTACATTGCGTCGCTTGGCAACCACAACCTCAGCGTGCTGGTTTGACCAGCTGTTGTATTGAGCACCTGTCAGAGAGGAGGAGGGGGTTAGTACGGAGGCTAAAAGTTGCAGACATAATTTACTGTCTGTATGCTAGGCAGCCACATAGCTAACCTCTGCATGCTAATAGCCCTTTAGGCCTTGACGCTAATTGTGTAAAAGAAAATACAGCGAGACATTCTAGTCTCCTCTTTGCTTTTGTGTTCATATTCCACTCACTCTGTTTCTATAGCCTGTGCCTGTGTGGTTTAGAAGTTGTCTCTAACACCACCATAGAAAATTAATAGTGGCCTGTTCTTTCTGTGCATGGCTTCGGTCATACTCTCAAGGATAAAGGTTTTAATGAGCAGTTGCTGGTCCTATGAGGCTGCTTAGCTGACGGCTGAGCGTCCGTCAGTGGTCTCAGGTGTAATGGTCAGCATGAGAGGAGGCTAGCAGTGCATGAGAAATATCACATTGTCAGGGTCTTAATGGGAACACAAAGAGACGTCAGAGAAGGTTTTAACTGTGCAACACACGTGTTTGTGTGTGTGTGTGTCCCTGTGTGTGTGTGTTGGGTTTAAAGGTTCACTTTTCTATCATTTCAGTGACCCTAGATTAGACTATATTTGAACGTAACCTCCCAAGCGCTGCACTAGGCCCAAACATGGTCAAAAAACACAAGAGGAAACGAAGGCGGCGGAGGGAGAAAGAGAAAGAGAGTGAGATGCATAGAAAGGGGGAGGGTGACTGTAGGAGAGTTTAAAAGACAGAGATAGAGAAAATTAAAAAGGCAAGAAGATAAAATACAAGAGGACAAGCATGAAGAAAAGGAAGAGAGAAAAGGAGTTCGAGGCAGGTCACAGAAACAGGCAGAGGAGAGAGAGAAAATAGAAAGGAAAGGGAGAGTAGCGGAGGTGGGGAGCAGGAAAGAGAGACAGAGAGAATGACAAAGTGGTCGTGATGGTGTGCATCACTCTGTGACGTACTGGGCAGAATGAGGGAGACAGAGAAGGAGGGACTCAGGAGGGAAACGAGGGATGAGGGCACTATTTATAGATCAGCGAGAAGGGCACCTCACCCTTCCACTCGTTCATGTTTAAATAACAGCAGTGAGAACGAAGGCCTCCCTCGGGGAAGGGCTCCATTTTTCAGGCAGCGAATTTTGACAGGTTTCCGCTTCCAGCGCAACACCCCTTTGCCTGGCGCCTCGGCCAGCGCTTGCTGCCTCCTCCGTTACGCAACACACCATGCGCACAGTGCCGCAGCTTGTTGGGTAACCATCCAAAAATATGCACCCTGTCTTCACAGCCCTGAAGCCAACATGAGCCTTCTTTACGTGGTACACAGAGAGGAAGGAATGAATAGGCTTGCTAAAATAGTGTGAGTGTGTGTGTACGTGTGTGTGTGTGTGTGTTTAGGGGGGGCATTATGTGTGTGAAGTCTACATTGAGTGTTGGGGAAAATATTATATTTGGCAATACCAGAAGTAAAAATGCCCCCCTCCCCCTTCTCTTGCTAAATTGAGCATATGATTACTCAAAATGAATCTCAGACATGAGCATATCCACAGGTACATGTTAAGCTAATTGCAGTGATATTGGGGATTGTTAGCTAACTGAATGATGATGTCATTCTATCGGCTTCAGCAATGAACAAGCTCCAACCGGAACCCCACACTGTCTAGGGTAAGCCCGTTGAAAACATACCTGTGTTAGGTCAACCCAACGCAATGCAGACGATAGGCGTGTGTGTGATTGTGTGTGGGGGGGGATTCCCCTGTCAGGGCCAGAGATGACGTGAGGCTCCAGCTGCACCAGGGCCCTCTGTGTGCTCCTGGCCAGACGCAGTATGGGCCAAAGTAGCTGGCAATCACTGGGGGACCCCACTCTTCACTCTCAGTCTCCTGGGGCCAGCTTGTGACACCTCACTAGCCACAGCTCTTTGCCTTACATGGTCATCTCTCTCTCTCTCTCTCTCTCTCTCTTTCTCTCTCTCTCTCTCTCTCTCTCTAGAAGCAGTTCCACTTAGCGTCCCCTTTTCTCTCTCTGTAATTTAGTATCTATCTACTTTAATGGCTAGAGCAGCTGAACTCCCAGTAACTGAATGGGCTAACTCTGCAGCCAACTGTTATTCTTATCGAGTTCTGTCCTGAGTTCTCCTTTTACCACCTCCTTTCTCTTTCTTAGTTAGGTTAAAGCTCTGGAGCATAGTTGCAAAATAAAGCCAAGGCAGCCTACATAACTGGGCAGGTCTCCACCTGCCTGCTTGTTAAATCGGCCACCTGTTTGCCTGCATACCTGGCTGGATGCATCTCTCTCTCTCTCTCTCTCTCTCTCTCTCTCTCTCTCTCAAAATCACATATCTATTGCACTGTTCCTCCTCCCAGATGCAAAAACAACACACAACTCCAGTGTCACCTCACACACACAAGTGCACACACACAACCAGACTCCCTGAGGCCACCTGCCCATCTCCCTGCATGACTGCCACATGAAACCACTTCACACCAAGAGGAACACTAGTAAGCTTTGCACTCAGCTCACAAGCACGCACACACACACACACACACACACACACACACACACACACACACA
>JAGFZM010004140.1:0-7500 GCA_017657215.1 Limnothrissa miodon
CACACACACACACACACACACCTGCGGCCACTCAGACACACACTCTCTTCATCTCTCTCATTCTCCCGACCTCGTACATTTATTATTTATTCTAAGATTATTTGTTGTTATATATTTTTATCTATTATTAGCCATATCTTTATAGATTTAAAATATCTGTGTTGGCCAAAAGGTTTAACTTTGACCATTTAACCGTTTTACTAAATTAAATAAAATATTTTAATCAATCAACAGTGTGAATACAACAGATGATTTTATTTACTGTAGTCTACCTTATGAAATTACAAATGTAAAAATGCCCAGTCACTAGTGATATGTTCACATGTTTTTATTATCTGTCATTATTTGTGTTAATATTATTTAATAATTGTTTCATATGTATTTTTTTTTTTTTTGGAGGGTAACAATTCCCTAAATGGGCCATATATGGTGATTACAGTACACTGACCTTAATTTGCTTTATAAAAACATTTTTGACAAAAGCAAAATAAAAAACTCCTAGTATCACTCTAGTGTTTACATTTTAACCTACAATACCAAGGGTTTTTAACAAACAAAGTTAAACAAAAAATATAGGAACAATTTTTATTATTTATGAGTTTCTGCCATTAGCAGTAATAGACAACCTTGCTATGTGGTGCAGGTAATGGTTGTTGTACCCATGAATGACAAAAATGTTTTTAACCTCTGATTAAATATTTAAATCCTGTCTGTGAGATATATGATTGGTGGGTAGTATAGTTTAGTTTGCCTGGTATAAAATCATGATGTTTATTGAAGGGGAAATATGACCTACAAACATGCTGACACACACACACCATCACACACACAGCGGTACTCCAAATCTGGTTCACAGTTCAGAAACAGTATGTACAAAAACACACATCAGCAAACAGCTCCTGCACAATATACAGACAATAAACACACATTTACACACCAAAACCTATAGTATAAGTATATGGCCTCCCACCTACAGTAGATCTGACCAGTGACTGGTCCATAGTCACCACACGCACCCCACCTCCATCTCTGGCTTCCCCTCAGCTGTTGGGAACAGTGTATGCAAACAAGAGAGGAGAGGGGAAAAATCCCCTCAAACCTCAGATTTTTGTCGGTGGTCTGACGTTTTTTCAACTCTACTCTTTTTTGTTTAATTCCGTCTTTCTCTCTGGAGCGACTAACAAAACCTTGCTCTTTTCTGCAGTGGCAGGGCTTGTAATGCCGATAAAAGGCACAAATCCCTTGCAGGAAGCATTTAACAAAATGTTCAAATTTACTCGCATTGTTGGTGGTGATATCCTACACCCCATGGGGAGTGTGTCAGCAGCCTTGTACACACACACACACACAAACACATACTTTCACACATGAATACAAAGACATACAGTACACAAACACATTTGCAAATACACACATATAGACACACACACACACACACACAGACACAGTATGTTTGTATTCCAATCTGGAGCGTGTATGGGGTAGGAAGGGAACATGATATGATTACATTATAATCTTAATGGGTCCATTCCCTTTCATTATTCAAACATTTTACACCACCTGCAGTGCCTGCAGGCAAACTGTGCTCTCACCATGCACCACTTCCACCTCTTCTGCTAACCCTCTCCTCCCTCCTTTCTTCCCACAGTTTTTTTTCCCTTTTCTATGCAACACATTTTTATTCTGTCTCTACTTTCCCTTTTCGTATAAGGCTCCACATCCCCCTCTCCCCTTGCCAGTTGTGTACCGATGTTTCTCATCTCATCTTGGTGTCTTTTTCTTGCAGGGTATCTGTCTATCTCTTTATCTGACTGTCTGTCTCTTTTGTGTTGGCCTGTCTGTCTGTCTCTTTTTGCTGCTTTCTTTCTGAGACCCCCCCCACCCCCGCTTTCCCTGTCTGCCTGTCTCCTGTGGGGGCTATTGGCAGGCCGTGACCTTATAGCTTGGAACAGGGTGACCTTAGCTCACCAGATGTCTCTCCACAGACCACGGGGGAAAATAGTCCTGAATGCCACCAGGGTGACCAAGCACTCATCAATACCCGAGGCTTGTTGGGTGACATTTTACGGAGCACAAATTAAGTACTGCACAGCTTCTCCACACTACTCGGCAACTCGGCTGACTCGAAGGCAAGTCGGGGAAGAAAATCAACAAAAACATTTGTAGTTTGTCATTTTTTAATGAAATTCAACACAAAGGCAATAAAATTAAGATAAATAACTTGGTTTTTTTTTCAAACAGAGGAAATATCTTAGAGTTTTTCTTCTTTTTTATCTTCAACAATGTCACAAAGTATCTCAACCTTATAAATCAGGTGCCAGTGGGTCTCTAATGAACGCTTGTTCGCTTGGGATGGACGCCGCCATCATTTATATTCAGAGTTGAATCCAGTGTTTATTTCTTTGTTTGTTTATTTGCGTGTCTGTTTTTATGTTTGTTTAAGAAAATACATTTTTTTACTCTTTTATAGACCCCAAAAAGTGACATTACGTGGATTTTCACATCTGATTTCTTTTAAAGCTTTTGCTTTGTTTTTTTTTTCTTTTTTTTTCTTTTTGCAGTGTAACAGCAACAATGTTGTTAAAAAGTTAGTCAACGTCAAGAACTAAAAGGCATCTCTTTCTGCTTCCATTAACCCCCAACACTGAACAGTCTTTACAGGCTTGCATATTGAAACAGTGACAATAGCAAAAAAAATGACAATAAAAAGACAATGAAAAAAGAAAAACAAAGTATTTGAAATAAAAAAAATAAACATTTTTGGCAAAGTAAGAGGAAAGTGACAAGAAGCGAGTTGTTTTGAAACTAATTCTTAACAAAAAAAATACCTGCCATCTTTCTTGGGCGCTGATTGTCCTTCACTTTGTGCTGTACACATGTATCGTTGGAAACCCTATGGGTTCTTTGTCCAACCTTGTTGTAGCACAACATAAACGTTGTGTACTAACACGCAACGCCCTCACGTCATTGCCACAACATTACGTTTGGCTGTTTTGGCAACACGAATGAGAGCCATTTCACACACACCTCAATGCACACTGGTGATCATGCACATTGTCTGCTCCTACATAAAGTACATCAGTCTAGTAGCATTGCAGGGGTCCCATTAAAATGTCTGATTTGATGATTCATTTCTTTCATTAATAAAGATAATATTATTGCATCCTAATGACAAGTAACCTTGGGCAGGTGCTTTGGTTTAGACACGTTTAGGTCATGGCCTGATAAATTTCTATATGTTTCTATACATTTCCATGTTCATTACTTATCTGTGTGTTCCTGTAGGATCCATGGCTACAATATTTGTCTTTTTCTGTCCTTATCAAGCATTTTACCTCAATAGGGTTCTTCAACTTCGACTTCACTCTTTTAACACATGACTGAGTGATAAGAAATGCTTAAAAAAATAAGTAACTCAAAGCGGAAAGCAGCTATAAAAACAGATAAAAGACATTAACAAACAATGAGGTGAACATGGTAAGCCTTAGCCTATATTACCCTCCATCTTTTCTCTCTCCATCTCTCTTGATCACTTTCAGGACAATGACGTCCTGACTTATATACAACTTTTCACGACTTTTGACCTACAGCATAAAAGGTCGTGTGCAGTGCAGGGATGGAAGCAAAGGCAGCCGCCATCATCCTCCGAAGAGAGCAAAAAATAAAATAAAATAAAAAAATAATAAAGAAAAATAACATCCAAACCAAACCTAAGAGTTCTCTCTTTCTTTAAAAAAATAACACAATCAAGGGCAATAAAGAGAAATAGACTTCTCTTTTCATTTCTATCATATATACAGTTTATACCTTTGTATATATGTACACACACGTAAAGAATAAAACAATTGTACAACTATACACCTGAATAGAAGATTAAAGAGAGGTACTGAAGTGTATGGCTTGATTGGAAAAAAATCATTTTTTTGTTCAAAGATAAAACAAAACAGTCAGTTCATAAACTGAAATACCTATATATTTATATAGATATATTTATCAATGTTTTAGTTATGTGGGTATTTTTAATAAAAAGAAACAAAAACAATCCCTGGAAAACCCCAATGTTTTTTTTTTTTAATTTATGTGTGTGTGAGTGTGTGTGTGTGACGAGTGACACTAGGTGACAGACGCACACTTGTCAGATCCCTGTGAGCATCGACCCTGCCCCCCACCCCAGGGTCCCCTCATGCTTTTTGTCTCGCTCCACAGGGAAATGCTTAACACGGGAGGCCCTAACCTGGCTCTGATGTGGCCCAGACATGGCCCATCCCCGTCTGGCACGTATCCTTTGAGTCAGCGGTCATTTGGGCACTCACACATGCAGTATTACAGTATGTACAGTATCTTTCCCTCTCTTTTCTCTCTCTCTCTCTCTCACACACACACACACACACAAACGCTTGCTGTCTCTCAGACATACATACAAATTACATCCTTGTTCAACAGTGTTTTTGGTCCTGATGGAGTGTGTATAAACCTGTAAGACCAGTGTAGTGGGAGAGAGAGACTTCATTATGATCTGCCCACAGACCATTCTCCCATTTAGCGCTCCACATATTGTCTGTTTTAGAGTATTTTCTATATATTTTTTACACCTCTCATATCATAAGGTCAGTATCAATGTCCTTCTCTTGTAGAAGACTCCAGTGCTTGACACGTTCTCTGAGTTCCATTCCTTGGCTTTTAGGTTCCGGGATGGTTCTTCGTTCTGGCCGTGTATCCCTCGTCGCCCCGTATCCCTCTACGGCACAGACACCAAGGATGCAACTTGACACTGCCACCCGCCATTCGACCCCCTGACTCTTTCTGCACACGAGATGGGGATGGGGGAGAAGCCATCACGCTTGTACCATGTCTTGAGCCCAACAAGATCAATGGCACAGACAGCTTCTCATTGTGGGTAAATCCCTGCCCCCAGCGCACCCCCATTATCATATTTGTCTATGGGGGGGCTTAGATGGGTTGGGGGGTGGGGGTTGGAGGGTCAGTGCCCGTCACGGTGTCTTTCAGTAGTAATTCCCAAAGTGTCTCCCTCTGTGACCTCTAGCAGATGATTGACACGCCGTCAGCGGTCACCAGTTGGCCGGTGGTGGGGTCGTAGGTCCCGGCCAGGTAGTAGAGGTCCTGGCTGTGGCTACTGGGCTTCCTGGTTCGACTGAGCTGCTCATAGTCATCACGGCCAACCACCTGGCACTTGTGGGAGATGGTCTGAACATCGTTCTCATCTTCATGGCACGACTGGTACAAGGCATGCTGAAGGTAGGGAAGGGAGGGGGTTAGAATTGTGTTCATCTCCAGAAATCATCAAATATTTTAGTAAAAACTACATCTCTGATTCATCTCATACTCACAGGGGGCTTTTCAAAACTACATTTTGTAACAGCTCATTTTAATGTCTATCCAACATGAATGAGAAAGGATATACAGTACACAGTTTCAATTTAATTCAATGTGAATAATTTAGAACAAACTAAATGAAAAGGCTGAGGAAAAAAAAATTAAAAAAGAAATTTCATGTTTTTTTTTTATTAAGAATTTTCTCTGAAACTCAAACTAGTGATGTTGCCTTTACCTTGCCGTCACGGTGCCTTTTGCCCAGCTTTGTCTCCTCGGGGTGGTAGAACCACTTCACTTTCACCACCATGTTGCCGGCCCATGACTCCCACATGCTCTCGATGCGGCCCACATATGGCAGGTGGGGCCGTCCGGGCGAGAGGAACACGGCACAGTCGCCGACACAGATCATGTCTTTGCCCCGCACAATGGCCTTGTAGAAAAGCTTTCGAGCCTTGCCCTTCATACCTCTCCTCTGAGGATGAAAAAGAAATATATTTAAAAAAATATTCAACAAAAAAATCTTATTAAAAATGTCTTATTATTTTAATTTTGTAGAAGGACAGTGGCTCTTTAGCCCATATCTAAATAATGAATAACAAGTAATGATTGAAAAATAGTTAATAGATACCATTATTATGTCCTTTAACCTTGAGCTTTAACCTGTAACCTTTATGGCACTCACCTGAGTTGGGTTTCCAGACCACTTCCACAACTGCCTGCCAGGCATGAAAGGTGAGGTGGTTGGCGAGTTCTCGGGCGACGACGGAGCCTTCTGCCGCTTGGGTGCCTCTTTGATGGCCTTTGCAGGGGAAGGGGACAGGACCGCCGGTGTGCTGGGGTTCTCCTTCCTCCGGGCCGCCTTGGCCACACCACTGCTCGGCTTGGATCCAGAGGTGACCATGGCTTTGGGGCTGAAGCTGCCGTGTCTTGCCGCGACAGATGCTGAGTCTAGGGGCTGCTGGGATTGCTGTGAAGACTGTTGCTGTTGCTGTTGTTGTTGTTGTTGCTGCTGCTGCTGTTGTTGTTGCTGTTGTTGTTGCTGTTGTGGTTGTTGAAGCAGAGGATGCCGGGAGGAGAGACACCCCTGAAGCATCAGCCTGGAAGCTTCCTCCTCGTCGGAGCTGTAAGACGAGTCGTTGTCTGAGGAGCAGATGCTGGAGCTGGACAGCGAGCCTGAGCTGGACGAGGATGACGAGCCCGAGGACGAGGACGAGACAGAGAGGCGCGAGAGGAAGCGACCGGCCGAGCGCAGCGCTGCCGCCCTCCTTCTGGCCACCTCCTCCACCTCCACCTCCTCCACCTCCTCGTCCTCCTCGTCCATGTCAGAGTACGAGCAGTCGCTGTGGCAGTTGTGGGCGCCGCCACTGCTGGTAGTGTACTCGGCGAACTCGCCCATCCCAAGATGGGGTTTCCTGGCGTGGGACGAACCTTTCATCATCAACAGCTCTGACCGGTTGCCGTCACCACTGCCCTTTTTGCCATCCTTTACCAACAGCACTGGGTGCGAGTAGCCCACGTGATGGTGCTGCACTTCGCCCAGACCCTTCCCCCCGAAACCTCTCTCGGGACGGGAGCTGCCTGACTCATGGCCCCCGAGGAGCAGCAGCGCCTTGCCGTTCTTGGTCTTGGGGGACGTTACCCCCTCATGGTCCAGCTTGACCAGGAACTCCTTCCGGTCACCTGGTTTGCGGCCCCGGCCATAAGGAGCGCCCTTGTGGCCCAGGGGTAAGATGGATCCTTGCTGCTGCTGCTGCTGCTGCTGTGGGTGTGGATGGTGAGAGTGATGAGGATGATGGGAGTGCTGGCTGTGCTGGTGGGGGTTGTGGTGGTGATGGTGGTGGTGGTGGTGGTTGTGGTGCTGATGCTGGCTCCCGAATGCCGAGTAGCCGTTGGCGATGCTGCTGAAGGAATCCACCTCAAAGGAGGAGTTGAAGATGCTCTTGGTGGGCATGGACATGGGTGCGGACGCCAGGGGAAACAGCTCGGACTCCCGGCCTCCGCGCAGAGCTTTTTTGGGCAGGCCGTTGAAGTGGAAGAGGTCCAGCGCTGGTCTCTTCCGGGACATGGCAACAGCCGGCCACCCGAGGAGAGGAGCAGCACTACCCGCTAAGCTCTCGGAAGCACACGCTTTCATTCCCGAATGCACCAGCTTTGGCCTTCCTATAG
>JAGFZM010004140.1:12500-15706 GCA_017657215.1 Limnothrissa miodon
CTCGTCCTCCACTACTCTTTTTTGCATTATGTTAATTCAAATTCTATTCACTATTTCAGAGAGAAGCAGCGTAAGAAAAAGAGGGAGGTTGAGGAGGTGAGGAGAGAGTAAGAACAGATAGAGCAGGAGAGAAAGGGTAGAACAGGAAAAACAGATAGAGGAGGGTAAAAGGGTAAAATGGAGAGAAAAGGTGAGGAGAGGAAGGAAAGAACATATTGTGGAGGAAAGGAAGGGTAGAAGTGTATAGAACAGGAAGAACAGATAGAGGAGGAGAGGAAGGGTGGAATAGAGAGGAGGTGAGGAAGGAAAGAAATTCTGGCCATTTCTTGCCTGCTACTCGCCAACATCACCATGGCAGCCAGCGAACGAGTGGAGCGAGGGAGAGAGACTCAGAGGGGGGAAGGGTGGAGAAAAAGGAGTCAATGAATGGAGGTAGATGCATGTAATGCATTCAAATGAATGCAGCACCACAAAGCACTGTTGGTTTAAGGCCTATAATCAGCACTGGTTCCCTTCATTTGGCCTAAATCCATTCACATCTGCAACTAATACACACACACACACACAGACGTGTCACAGACAAACAACACGTCACATAACTTTCTTAGAAGCTATATTGAAATGTCTTAAATTAGAATTGGGGCTTTTTGGACTAATGTCTAATAACTGGTTCCTCCTCTCTTTCACAGGATCCCCCCTTCAGTTCTCAGAAACATACCTCTTTATAGACAAAGACACTGGGCACACCCAACTGTATAGTCACTCACACACACACACACACGCACACACACACACACACACACACACACACACACACACAAAAACACTGTATAGGCAGGCAGATTTGGTGTCCATATGCTGTGGTCATTGGAAATGACAAGAAAGCATACAGTAAATAGGCCCACACACACACACACACACACACACAGTTCCATCCACTCCAGATGTTTTGCCTCTAACTACTTGTGCAGACTGTTCTGTTCTGAGCTGGCTGTTGTGAATGTGTTTGCAGGAATGGCCTTGGGCTAAAGGCTAAGGGCTGAGGTATTGTGTGTGTGTGTGTGTGTGTGTGTGTGTGTGTGTGTTTCCTATGTTGTGAATTATTGTAACCTATATGTACAGTATGATGTACTGCATTATTATGCTAAATATTACACAGGCTTTATAACGGTATGTGTTCCCAGTTTGTGTGTGTGTGTGTGTGTGTGTGTGTGTGAGAGAGAGAGAGAGAGAGAGAGAAAGAGAGAGAATGAGAGAATGAGAGAGAGAATACTGTACATGAGGCTGTATTTGTGTTGCACCGCTCACTTACCGATTCCTGAAGCAGCTGCTCAAGAGAGTAGATCCTCGGACGATTCCCCCGCTCTCCCTCAATCACAACACTGTATCTATGTGGGAGAGACAAAGAAAGGAAAAAGGAAAGGAAACAAAAGAAAGAAAGATGTATTTTAAAGAGAAATTAGAGATGTCACGTGGTGTTGTGACGTGCTGTGCAGTGTTGTGTTGTTTTGTGGGAGAAACACGGGTAGAAGTGAGACCAGTCAAGGCCAAACAACAGGAAAGGAGTGAAAGACTGTCACTTAACTCTTTTTTATTACTGTGTGTGTGTGTGTGTGTGTGTGTGTGAGAGTGAGAGAGAGAGGTGAGCGATGTGGGTGTTTTAATGTAAAAAAAGAGGTAAAAGACGTTCTCCTTTCAAAGTGAAGATGACCTTGTATTTTCTCTGTCTCTAAATGCAGAGAGAGCTATTGTGAGCTGGTTCTCAGAGCTCTTTTGCGAGTGTAGGTTTGAGGGGTAATTTTGAGTTTGAATTAAGTGCATATGCTCTTAGATAGTCTCTCTCTGTGTGTGTGTGTGTGTGTGTGTGTGTGTGTGTGTGTGTGTGCTGCTGTCAGTATGCATGCTCTGTCTGTGTGTATTTCGTAGGTGCTGTCTATGGGTGTGTCCCAATTCAGGGGTGAGTTCTTCAAAGTATACATTCTACTAAGCACTGACCTTCTGGGGCCACAAGTTTTAGTAAAACCAACGGTTTTATGAAATGGGACAGTACTAGCCTTCCACCGTTCCAAAATCTGTCACAATTCATTCCACCGTGAGGTTCTGCGTTGCCTAGCAACGGTAAACACTTGTGAAAAGACGTCTATTTAATCTGAACCAGATTTCATTTAGTTTCATTGTAAATTCTTTTAATATTTTCGTTCGTTAATAATCATATAAAATCATGGATTCAATGAAGAGATTATCCTGTTGTTTTTTATATACTTATAACTTAAGAAAAACAAGAAGATGAACAACTCCACTGGAGAATAATCTTTTTTTTTATTATTATGTCCTGAACGTCATCAACACGCAATGATTTTTGGGATAGGTAGTACACGAAGGATCCATCGTTGGTTCCTTCGCAGCAGGGGAAAAGAAGTGCGGGTTTTTAGGCCAAATTTGAAGTATGCTTCGAAATGGGACAGTATTAGTCGCGCTACTATGACGCATGTGGCCTACGAATCTGGCCTTAGAAGCATGAAGCCCCTGGAATGGGACGCACCCTATATTTGTATGTCTATATATATCCACAGTACATGCATGTGACTGTGAGAGAGTAAGAGTTAGAGTGTGAGAGTCTCTCTCTCTCTCTCTGTACAGTTTTTTTGTCCTTAATGCCCCCTATTAATACAGTCTAAAATGGTGGCACGTGACTGCAATACTAATCCTGGTTCTTTAGATATTTACATCTCCTCCTTTGTGTGCCACTGCCACCACATAATTGTTCATGGGCAGTAGTGGTTGTGTGGAGGTTGTGTGAGGGTTAGTCTGCCTCCCTTCCTGTCTACCTGAGCTACCAGGGAGCAGCTGGCTCTTCAGGAAGGTGCACAAAAGTGTGTGTTTGTGTGCATGTGTGTGTGTGTGTGTGTGTGTGTATGAGTGAAATGAATCTATCCTCAGTCCCAAAATTTGTTATCCACGCTTGAGTGCACACACACACACACACACAAAAACTGGTGGAGGAGAGTACTTACATGTCAGGCAGATCTAGTGTGTGGACGTAGGCAGCGTAGAGCAGCTCATCTTCTTTAGAGATCAGCACCTTTAGTCCATCCACCAGCTTTTCCTTAGTCAGCACACAGTCTGGCAGAGCTGCTGACACACACACACACACACACACACACAGGGAGAGAGAGAGAGAGAGAGAGAGAGAGAGAGAGAGAGAG
>JAGFZM010004141.1:0-15743 GCA_017657215.1 Limnothrissa miodon
CACACACACACACACACACACCTGCGGCCACTCAGACACACACTCTCTTCATCTCTCTCATTCTCCCGACCTCGTACATTTATTATTTATTCTAAGATTATTTGTTGTTATATATTTTTATCTATTATTAGCCATATCTTTATAGATTTAAAATATCTGTGTTGGCCAAAAGGTTTAACTTTGACCATTTAACCGTTTTACTAAATTAAATAAAATATTTTAATCAATCAACAGTGTGAATACAACAGATGATTTTATTTACTGTAGTCTACCTTATGAAATTACAAATGTAAAAATGCCCAGTCACTAGTGATATGTTCACATGTTTTTATTATCTGTCATTATTTGTGTTAATATTATTTAATAATTGTTTCATATGTATTTTTTTTATTTTTGGAGGGTAACAATTCCCTAAATGGGCCATATATGGTGATTACAGTACACTGACCTTAATTTGCTTTATAAAAACATTTTTGACAAAAGCAAAATAAAAAACTCCTAGTATCACTCTAGTGTTTACATTTTAACCTACAATACCAAGGGTTTTTAACAAACAAAGTTAAACAAAAAATATAGGAACAATTTTTATTATTTATGAGTTTCTGCCATTAGCAGTAATAGACAACCTTGCTATGTGGTGCAGGTAATGGTTGTTGTACCCATGAATGACAAAAATGTTTTTAACCTCTGATTAAATATTTAAATCCTGTCTGTGAGATATATGATTGGTGGGTAGTATAGTTTAGTTTGCCTGGTATAAAATCATGATGTTTATTGAAGGGGAAATATGACCTACAAACATGCTGACACACACACACCATCACACACACAGCGGTACTCCAAATCTGGTTCACAGTTCAGAAACAGTATGTACAAAAACACACATCAGCAAACAGCTCCTGCACAATATACAGACAATAAACACACATTTACACACCAAAACCTATAGTATAAGTATATGGCCTCCCACCTACAGTAGATCTGACCAGTGACTGGTCCATAGTCACCACACGCACCCCACCTCCATCTCTGGCTTCCCCTCAGCTGTTGGGAACAGTGTATGCAAACAAGAGAGGAGAGGGGAAAAATCCCCTCAAACCTCAGATTTTTGTCGGTGGTCTGACGTTTTTTCAACTCTACTCTTTTTTGTTTAATTCCGTCTTTCTCTCTGGAGCGACTAACAAAACCTTGCTCTTTTCTGCAGTGGCAGGGCTTGTAATGCCGATAAAAGGCACAAATCCCTTGCAGGAAGCATTTAACAAAATGTTCAAATTTACTCGCATTGTTGGTGGTGATATCCTACACCCCATGGGGAGTGTGTCAGCAGCCTTGTACACACACACACACACAAACACATACTTTCACACATGAATACAAAGACATACAGTACACAAACACATTTGCAAATACACACATATAGACACACACACACACACACACAGACACAGTATGTTTGTATTCCAATCTGGAGCGTGTATGGGGTAGGAAGGGAACATGATATGATTACATTATAATCTTAATGGGTCCATTCCCTTTCATTATTCAAACATTTTACACCACCTGCAGTGCCTGCAGGCAAACTGTGCTCTCACCATGCACCACTTCCACCTCTTCTGCTAACCCTCTCCTCCCTCCTTTCTTCCCACAGTTTTTTTTCCCTTTTCTATGCAACACATTTTTATTCTGTCTCTACTTTCCCTTTTCGTATAAGGCTCCACATCCCCCTCTCCCCTTGCCAGTTGTGTACCGATGTTTCTCATCTCATCTTGGTGTCTTTTTCTTGCAGGGTATCTGTCTATCTCTTTATCTGACTGTCTGTCTCTTTTGTGTTGGCCTGTCTGTCTGTCTCTTTTTGCTGCTTTCTTTCTGAGACCCCCCCCACCCCCGCTTTCCCTGTCTGCCTGTCTCCTGTGGGGGCTATTGGCAGGCCGTGACCTTATAGCTTGGAACAGGGTGACCTTAGCTCACCAGATGTCTCTCCACAGACCACGGGGGAAAATAGTCCTGAATGCCACCAGGGTGACCAAGCACTCATCAATACCCGAGGCTTGTTGGGTGACATTTTACGGAGCACAAATTAAGTACTGCACAGCTTCTCCACACTACTCGGCAACTCGGCTGACTCGAAGGCAAGTCGGGGAAGAAAATCAACAAAAACATTTGTAGTTTGTCATTTTTTAATGAAATTCAACACAAAGGCAATAAAATTAAGATAAATAACTTGGTTTTTTTTTCAAACAGAGGAAATATCTTAGAGTTTTTCTTCTTTTTTATCTTCAACAATGTCACAAAGTATCTCAACCTTATAAATCAGGTGCCAGTGGGTCTCTAATGAACGCTTGTTCGCTTGGGATGGACGCCGCCATCATTTATATTCAGAGTTGAATCCAGTGTTTATTTCTTTGTTTGTTTATTTGCGTGTCTGTTTTTATGTTTGTTTAAGAAAATACATTTTTTTACTCTTTTATAGACCCCAAAAAGTGACATTACGTGGATTTTCACATCTGATTTCTTTTAAAGCTTTTGCTTTGTTTTTTTTTTTCTTTTTTTTTCTTTTTGCAGTGTAACAGCAACAATGTTGTTAAAAAGTTAGTCAACGTCAAGAACTAAAAGGCATCTCTTTCTGCTTCCATTAACCCCCAACACTGAACAGTCTTTACAGGCTTGCATATTGAAACAGTGACAATAGCAAAAAAAATGACAATAAAAAGACAATGAAAAAAGAAAAACAAAGTATTTGAAATAAAAAAAATAAACATTTTTGGCAAAGTAAGAGGAAAGTGACAAGAAGCGAGTTGTTTTGAAACTAATTCTTAACAAAAAAAATACCTGCCATCTTTCTTGGGCGCTGATTGTCCTTCACTTTGTGCTGTACACATGTATCGTTGGAAACCCTATGGGTTCTTTGTCCAACCTTGTTGTAGCACAACATAAACGTTGTGTACTAACACGCAACGCCCTCACGTCATTGCCACAACATTACGTTTGGCTGTTTTGGCAACACGAATGAGAGCCATTTCACACACACCTCAATGCACACTGGTGATCATGCACATTGTCTGCTCCTACATAAAGTACATCAGTCTAGTAGCATTGCAGGGGTCCCATTAAAATGTCTGATTTGATGATTCATTTCTTTCATTAATAAAGATAATATTATTGCATCCTAATGACAAGTAACCTTGGGCAGGTGCTTTGGTTTAGACACGTTTAGGTCATGGCCTGATAAATTTCTATATGTTTCTATACATTTCCATGTTCATTACTTATCTGTGTGTTCCTGTAGGATCCATGGCTACAATATTTGTCTTTTTCTGTCCTTATCAAGCATTTTACCTCAATAGGGTTCTTCAACTTCGACTTCACTCTTTTAACACATGACTGAGTGATAAGAAATGCTTAAAAAAATAAGTAACTCAAAGCGGAAAGCAGCTATAAAAACAGATAAAAGACATTAACAAACAATGAGGTGAACATGGTAAGCCTTAGCCTATATTACCCTCCATCTTTTCTCTCTCCATCTCTCTTGATCACTTTCAGGACAATGACGTCCTGACTTATATACAACTTTTCACGACTTTTGACCTACAGCATAAAAGGTCGTGTGCAGTGCAGGGATGGAAGCAAAGGCAGCCGCCATCATCCTCCGAAGAGAGCAAAAAATAAAATAAAATAAAAAAATAATAAAGAAAAATAACATCCAAACCAAACCTAAGAGTTCTCTCTTTCTTTAAAAAAATAACACAATCAAGGGCAATAAAGAGAAATAGACTTCTCTTTTCATTTCTATCATATATACAGTTTATACCTTTGTATATATGTACACACACGTAAAGAATAAAACAATTGTACAACTATACACCTGAATAGAAGATTAAAGAGAGGTACTGAAGTGTATGGCTTGATTGGAAAAAAATCATTCCTTTTTTTGTTCAAAGATAAAACAAAACAGTCAGTTCATAAACTGAAATACCTATATATTTATATAGATATATTTATCAATGTTTTAGTTATGTGGGTATTTTTAATAAAAAGAAACAAAAACAATCCCTGGAAAACCCCAATGTTTTTTTTTTTTAATTTATGTGTGTGTGAGTGTGTGTGTGTGACGAGTGACACTAGGTGACAGACGCACACTTGTCAGATCCCTGTGAGCATCGACCCTGCCCCCCACCCCAGGGTCCCCTCATGCTTTTTGTCTCGCTCCACAGGGAAATGCTTAACACGGGAGGCCCTAACCTGGCTCTGATGTGGCCCAGACATGGCCCATCCCCGTCTGGCACGTATCCTTTGAGTCAGCGGTCATTTGGGCACTCACACATGCAGTATTACAGTATGTACAGTATCTTTCCCTCTCTTTTCTCTCTCTCTCTCTCTCACACACACACACACACACAAACGCTTGCTGTCTCTCAGACATACATACAAATTACATCCTTGTTCAACAGTGTTTTTGGTCCTGATGGAGTGTGTATAAACCTGTAAGACCAGTGTAGTGGGAGAGAGAGACTTCATTATGATCTGCCCACAGACCATTCTCCCATTTAGCGCTCCACATATTGTCTGTTTTAGAGTATTTTCTATATATTTTTTACACCTCTCATATCATAAGGTCAGTATCAATGTCCTTCTCTTGTAGAAGACTCCAGTGCTTGACACGTTCTCTGAGTTCCATTCCTTGGCTTTTAGGTTCCGGGATGGTTCTTCGTTCTGGCCGTGTATCCCTCGTCGCCCCGTATCCCTCTACGGCACAGACACCAAGGATGCAACTTGACACTGCCACCCGCCATTCGACCCCCTGACTCTTTCTGCACACGAGATGGGGATGGGGGAGAAGCCATCACGCTTGTACCATGTCTTGAGCCCAACAAGATCAATGGCACAGACAGCTTCTCATTGTGGGTAAATCCCTGCCCCCAGCGCACCCCCATTATCATATTTGTCTATGGGGGGGCTTAGATGGGTTGGGGGGTGGGGGTTGGAGGGTCAGTGCCCGTCACGGTGTCTTTCAGTAGTAATTCCCAAAGTGTCTCCCTCTGTGACCTCTAGCAGATGATTGACACGCCGTCAGCGGTCACCAGTTGGCCGGTGGTGGGGTCGTAGGTCCCGGCCAGGTAGTAGAGGTCCTGGCTGTGGCTACTGGGCTTCCTGGTTCGACTGAGCTGCTCATAGTCATCACGGCCAACCACCTGGCACTTGTGGGAGATGGTCTGAACATCGTTCTCATCTTCATGGCACGACTGGTACAAGGCATGCTGAAGGTAGGGAAGGGAGGGGGTTAGAATTGTGTTCATCTCCAGAAATCATCAAATATTTTAGTAAAAACTACATCTCTGATTCATCTCATACTCACAGGGGGCTTTTCAAAACTACATTTTGTAACAGCTCATTTTAATGTCTATCCAACATGAATGAGAAAGGATATACAGTACACAGTTTCAATTTAATTCAATGTGAATAATTTAGAACAAACTAAATGAAAAGGCTGAGGAAAAAAAAATTAAAAAAGAAATTTCATGTTTTTTTTTTATTAAGAATTTTCTCTGAAACTCAAACTAGTGATGTTGCCTTTACCTTGCCGTCACGGTGCCTTTTGCCCAGCTTTGTCTCCTCGGGGTGGTAGAACCACTTCACTTTCACCACCATGTTGCCGGCCCATGACTCCCACATGCTCTCGATGCGGCCCACATATGGCAGGTGGGGCCGTCCGGGCGAGAGGAACACGGCACAGTCGCCGACACAGATCATGTCTTTGCCCCGCACAATGGCCTTGTAGAAAAGCTTTCGAGCCTTGCCCTTCATACCTCTCCTCTGAGGATGAAAAAGAAATATATTTAAAAAAATATTCAACAAAAAAATCTTATTAAAAATGTCTTATTATTTTAATTTTGTAGAAGGACAGTGGCTCTTTAGCCCATATCTAAATAATGAATAACAAGTAATGATTGAAAAATAGTTAATAGATACCATTATTATGTCCTTTAACCTTGAGCTTTAACCTGTAACCTTTATGGCACTCACCTGAGTTGGGTTTCCAGACCACTTCCACAACTGCCTGCCAGGCATGAAAGGTGAGGTGGTTGGCGAGTTCTCGGGCGACGACGGAGCCTTCTGCCGCTTGGGTGCCTCTTTGATGGCCTTTGCAGGGGAAGGGGACAGGACCGCCGGTGTGCTGGGGTTCTCCTTCCTCCGGGCCGCCTTGGCCACACCACTGCTCGGCTTGGATCCAGAGGTGACCATGGCTTTGGGGCTGAAGCTGCCGTGTCTTGCCGCGACAGATGCTGAGTCTAGGGGCTGCTGGGATTGCTGTGAAGACTGTTGCTGTTGCTGTTGTTGTTGTTGTTGCTGCTGCTGCTGTTGTTGTTGCTGTTGTTGTTGCTGTTGTGGTTGTTGAAGCAGAGGATGCCGGGAGGAGAGACACCCCTGAAGCATCAGCCTGGAAGCTTCCTCCTCGTCGGAGCTGTAAGACGAGTCGTTGTCTGAGGAGCAGATGCTGGAGCTGGACAGCGAGCCTGAGCTGGACGAGGATGACGAGCCCGAGGACGAGGACGAGACAGAGAGGCGCGAGAGGAAGCGACCGGCCGAGCGCAGCGCTGCCGCCCTCCTTCTGGCCACCTCCTCCACCTCCACCTCCTCCACCTCCTCGTCCTCCTCGTCCATGTCAGAGTACGAGCAGTCGCTGTGGCAGTTGTGGGCGCCGCCACTGCTGGTAGTGTACTCGGCGAACTCGCCCATCCCAAGATGGGGTTTCCTGGCGTGGGACGAACCTTTCATCATCAACAGCTCTGACCGGTTGCCGTCACCACTGCCCTTTTTGCCATCCTTTACCAACAGCACTGGGTGCGAGTAGCCCACGTGATGGTGCTGCACTTCGCCCAGACCCTTCCCCCCGAAACCTCTCTCGGGACGGGAGCTGCCTGACTCATGGCCCCCGAGGAGCAGCAGCGCCTTGCCGTTCTTGGTCTTGGGGGACGTTACCCCCTCGTGGTCCAGCTTGACCAGGAACTCCTTCCGGTCACCTGGTTTGCGGCCCCGGCCATAAGGAGCGCCCTTGTGGCCCAGGGGTAAGATGGATCCTTGCTGCTGCTGCTGCTGCTGCTGTGGGTGTGGATGGTGAGGGTGATGAGGATGATGGGAGTGCTGGCTGTGCTGGTGGGGGTTGTGGTGGTGATGGTGGTGGTGGTGGTGGTTGTGGTGCTGATGCTGGCTCCCGAATGCCGAGTAGCCGTTGGCGATGCTGCTGAAGGAATCCACCTCAAAGGAGGAGTTGAAGATGCTCTTGGTGGGCATGGACATGGGTGCGGACGCCAGGGGAAACAGCTCGGACTCCCGGCCTCCGCGCAGAGCTTTTTTGGGCAGGCCGTTGAAGTGGAAGAGGTCCAGCGCTGGTCTCTTCCGGGACATGGCAACAGCCGGCCACCCGAGGAGAGGAGCAGCACTACCCGCTAAGCTCTCGGAAGCACACGCTTTCATTCCCGAATGCACCAGCTTTGGCCTTCCTATAGAGTATAATTAAAGGAGCAAAAAGAGAGAGAGAGAGAGAGAGAGAAAGAGATGAAGAAAGAGAGAAAAGGAGGGTGGGAGAGGGGGATAAGAGAGATAATAAGGCTTTTTAAAAAAGAAAAAAAACTCTATTACAAACATTTTGTAAAAAATCAATAAAAATTGGCCTATTTCACCAGTTAAAACCAACTCTTCCAGGTGGAAGACATCAAGAGCACACAAGCACCAGCACATTAAAAAAAAGAGAGAGGACATTTTACAGCAATGACTGAAAGAACCAAGATTGAGGGAAAAGAGAAAGAAAAATCAATACATCATTGTGCGCTCCCTTTGCAAAACACATGACTCCCGGGCTGGACGCAGACACCCGAGTCACAGAGACATAATTCAGGTGAAAGTGATAGGGCTGAGAACTAAGAGCGGAGGTACATTCGATTCCCCCCTTTGACTATCCTTTGTAGCCAGGGTTTCCGGTCCATCTTGAGGAGTCTGAAAATGGCAGATGATAGGTGTGCAGCTGCGCCTCAGAGACTTGAGCCTTGAGGGTCAGTTTCAACAGTGGAGGGACATAATACTGCATGTGGATGTAACTGGAGAAGCTTGCGACTAGGAATCGAATGAAAAGAATTGCCTTCATTGTTTATAGTTTTTTTTTTTAAGAATAATATCCAATAATAATAATAATAATAATAATAATAATAATAATAATAGACCGTGCCTATTATCTTGTGATTTCAGGTAACAGTTCAGGGAGCTATGATGAATATCTGGAAAGTATGGATAGTACCAGTATTGCAATGACATTGACAGCCCTAAGCTGAATACAGACGCTAGCACGTGGGTCCAAGCAATCTGAACTTGGTTTCCCAGAACCCTCAAGTTATACCCTAAACTCTCTCTTACCGTTAAGACACGATTGCAAAAGTGTTCGTAGACTAAGTATATTTTCTGTAGGTCACATGTTCATAAGGTCAGTCTGGACCATTCTTAAACCCACTATGTGTAAGTTTTATTTTTTTCGTATGAGAATTTCTCCCATCTATCGGCGAAGTGGTATACTGCACACGTTTGAGTAAAATGTATTAGCCCTTCCCTTCCCACGGTCCTCATTTCCCATGGTCCTCTTTTTGAAAATGGCGGCGCAAAATGGATATTCTCATTTGGTACCCAGCCACATCTATATATAAATGGAAATTACCAAGTTTACGGGAACACTACAATTTATTCATGGAGGTAATTACCATCGTTTTACATTATATTTTTAAAATAAAAAAATTATTTTTAATAAAAGACGAAGATAAATAGAAGATAAATCCTACACATAGTGGCTTTAAGCTTACATTAAGATCAATCACACACTTAGTCAAGCTTAAAAAATATAATTTTTGTCTTAGACGTGTATTTACTGCCAAGGAAGATCCGACATGGTTGTGTTGCATTTTGTACTTTATTTTATAAAACGGAAATAAATCGCCAAAATAAATTAATTTTCTTCGTCTTTCAACCCCTCTAATATGCAAAGATTTCACCAATACACGTCATATTGATGCACTATTAAAATTTAAATCGCATATTTTTTGTTGAATAAGACTCGTAAGAGATAGTTTGGGGAACACACTTACTGAAGTAAACAACTTCAGTAAGATATATCTGAAGAGTCTTCTTATTGGGAAACCAGGCCCTGGTTAGTTATTTTAGCAGGGTTCTGGTATGCATGTTTGTGTTTGTGTCTGTGAGAGTGTGTGTGTGAGAGAGAGAGAGAGAGAGAGAGAGAGAGAGAGAGAGAGAGAGAGAGAGAGAGAGAAAGAAAGAGAGAAATGGTATATGTTTGTGCATGTCTGGTTAGTCATTCTAGAAGAGTTCTGGTGTGTGTGTGTGTGTGTGTGAGAGAGAGAGGGGGGGGGGGGGTGTTTGTGTGTGTCAGATTTTTCTAGCAAGGCTCTGGTATGTTTATTTATTAGTTTCGTCCAATAGGAGAAGCCTGTGGTCGGGCTGTGAGTTGGATGTGGAGTGCTGGGTTGGACTGTCAATGTGGGGTTGGTTGGAAGGTGGTGCAGTACCTGGCCTAGTCTTAGTGATGTTCTTGCTGGTGTCTCTGCAGGCCTGCCTGTCTGAGGCGTGCTCTGTCTGCACACTAGACCTCTCCTGGGTGGAGCTCCGACGACACCGTCTCCCAGGAGACACCAACAGGGCAGGGGAAGGCTCCGCACCTTGGAAAGACACAGAATCCCATTGTTTAGAATCATCATAAATAAACCATTATCAATAATTCTGATTGGATCATTTTGGACAAAAAAAAATGTAAATAGAAGAATTTACAATAATTAACATTAAAACAATAATTCACAATGTCTATTTTTATATATTACATATTATGGGACCCATATTACGTATTACATAAAATTATTACTCCATTTATCCATACTTATTTAAATGAATGAATGTAAATGTGATTCATATTGAAAGATGTGGAAACTTACAGTGGATCTGATATCCGGGAGGTAAAAGACGGATTTTCTGAAGAGAGATCCAGCCTCTGTCTCCATCATCAAACTCAACCATTACACTTCCCTCCTTCTCTTCCTCCCCAGGACCTCCTGTCACACACACACACACACACACACACACACACACACACACACACACACACACACACACAATTAACGATTGCCTTTATGGTCATCATTGTGCAGCACGTGTTTATCCGGTGATTAGTGTGTGTGTGTGTGTGTGTATGTGTGTGTGTTTGATTTATGTGTTAATTTGGCCTGGTGTGTGTGTGTGTGTGTGTGTGTGTGTGTGTGTGTAGTGTAGTCTCACCTCTGTGGACATATCCAGGATAGAGACAGCGAGAGCGTTCACTCCAGTACGCACACACTCGCGTGCCTTCAGTCAAAACTGCCACAGACTCCGGCCTCTTGTCTAGAACCTACACACACACACACACACACACACACACAAAAAAAAAAAACCCAATTAAAAAGGTAAATGTTAATGCCGCGATTCAAGTAAAAGGATAAACTTGATCTCTAAAAATCCAATGGGTAAGAACATATTCTAAGTCATGACCTTCTATGTCTGCACACAGATACATTAAAAAGGTGCAGTGCTGTTAAGTCACACACACACACACACACACACACACACACACACACACACAAACAGGCAAGCCTGTTCCCCTGGTGCTCTGCGCTCTGGTGCTCTGCTCTGTTTTTTGTTTTTTTTCATTTTCTTTTTTTAAAATTCTCATTAAAAAATCAAAAGACAGGAAACCTCTAATCACTGAATGGAGAGAAAAAGGATGAGATAGAGGGGGAAAGGGGGAGGGAGGAGGGCTGAGTATGTGTGCGCGTGTGTGTGTGTGTGTGTGTGTGTGTGTCTGTGTTTGTGCAAAAAGGTAGGCTAAATCGATGGCTTAATTGTGACTCTGCCAGTTGCCCCCCCCCCCCACCCCCAAACCACCCTTAGGGTGAGTGTGTCCCTGGCACCTACACTGAAGCTCACAGGGGCCTTTCACTTTGTGTGTGTGTGTGTGTGTGTATGTGTGTGTGTGTGTGTTTCTGTGGGTGGGTGGGTCGGACGGGGAGGGGGGTTCAAACACTGTCGCCGTGGAGACAGCTCCTTTGACGCATAACACAGTTATGGGGATTCAGTTCCTTTGGCCCAGAACTGCAGGTAGGAGCCCGATAAGAAAGGGGGAGAGAGAGAGAGAGAGAGAGAGAGAGAGAGAGAGAGAGAGAGAGAGAGAGAGAGAGAGAGAGAAGAAGGGGGACAGATATCAGATCAGAATCCATTGCACGCATTTGCTAGTGTGTGTGGCCGTATAGAATTAGAATGTGTGTGTTGGTGCTTTTCTGATATGTGCCTGTGTTTATGTGTGTTTGTGATCATGGAGCTGAGTTATGAGAAAACGTGTGTGTGTGTTTGTGTGTGTGTGTGTGGATGAGAGGGTGTGGTGTCTTAGTGTTCTTGGAAAACAGGTAAATGACGTTAGCGCTTCAAAGTGGCTTTCAAAGCCTTAGGGAAAATTGTGATAGTGGTGGCTGTGGAGATGTGAGATACTATGTGTGAGGTGTCAGGTATGTTTGAGTGTTTTTGTGTGTGTGCGTGTGTTTCTGTGTCTGTGTCTGTGTGTGTGTGAAAGAGAGTTAATATAAATATTATTGTACAAATGCAACTCCCTGTTTCTCTGTCTTCCTCCCCTACCCCCTCTCTCCCTCTGTTTGTGTGTGTGTGTGTGTGTGTGTGTGTGTTAATTATCTATCTTCCTGCAGTGCTCACTGATCGACTTAAGCTAAGATAATGTGGATCAGGTTACTGGTGCCAACATTGCCAAGCATGCTCTCTCTGCCAATAGATTGGGCAGCCTCCCCTAATATTTACAGTATGTGCACACACACACACACACACACACACACACAGGGCATCAGATAATGCTTAAATACTTTCCACTCTCTCTCACAAACACGCATGCGCACATACACACACACACACACACACACACACACACATACACACACTACTGTTTACCATTGAAAAGGTGTGCCCTCTATTTTGGTAGACTTGATTGCTCAAATTCACACACTCTTGCACATTGAGCATTTTTCTTTCTCTCCCTCCATCTGTCTTTTTTTTCTCAACCTCCCTCTGTCTTTTTCTCTCGCTCACACACACAGACACACACACACAGTCATATCACATTACATCAATTCATTCACTTCACACACAAACATACATACACACACACACACACACACACAGAGTGAGAGAGAGAGAGAGAGAGCATAATCCTATGAGGTGCTGTGACAGCGTCTGGTTGCACTGCAGCCATGACTGACTGACTGACTCTCTCTTTTCAATGTCTCACTACTTTATTTTTTCTCAGTTTTTCATGCTTTCCTTATTTATCACAATCACAATGTTTCTTTCTCTTCATTCTTACCATTCTATCTCTGTCACTCTCACTGCAATGTCACTGTTCACTCATCCCTTCCTTTTCCTCCTTTCTTCATCCCCCCATCCCTCTCGTCCTCCACTACTCTTTTTTGCATTATGTTAATTCAAATTCTATTCACTATTTCAGAGAGAAGCAGCGTAAGAAAAAGAGGGAGGTTGAGGAGGTGAGGAGAGAGTAAGAACAGATAGAGCAGGAGAGAAAGGGTAGAACAGGAAAAACAGATAGAGGAGGGTAAAAGGGTAAAATGGAGAGAAAAGGTGAGGAGAGGAAGGAAAGAACATATTGTGGAGGAAAGGAAGGGTAGAAGTGTATAGAACAGGAAGAACAGATAGAGGAGGAGAGGAAGGGTGGAATAGAGAGGAGGTGAGGAAGGAAAGAAATTCTGGCCATTTCTTGCCTGCTACTCGCCAACATCACCATGGCAGCCAGCGAACGAGTGGAGCGAGGGAGAGAGACTCAGAGGGGGGAAGGGTGGAGAAAAAGGAGTCAATGAATGGAGGTAGATGCATGTAATGCATTCAAATGAATGCAGCACCACAAAGCACTGTTGGTTTAAGGCCTATAATCAGCACTGGTTCCCTTCATTTGGCCTAAATCCATTCACATCTGCAACTAATACACACACACACACAGAGACGTGTCACAGACAAACAACACGTCACATAACTTTCTTAGAAGCTATATTGAAATGTCTTAAATTAGAATTGGGGCTTTTTGGACTAATGTCTAATAACTGGTTCCTCCTCTCTTTCACAGGATCCCCCCTTCAGTTCTCAGAAACATACCTCTTTATAGACAAAGACACTGGGCACACCCAACTGTATAGTCACTCACACACACACACACATGCACACACACACACACACACACACACACACACACACACACACACAAAAACAATGTATAGGCAGGCAGATTTGGTGTCCATATGCTGTGGTCATTGGAAATGACAAGAAAGCATACAGTAAATAGGCCCACACACACACACACACACACACACACACAGTTCCATCCACTCCAGATGTTTTGCCTCTAACTACTTGTGCAGACTGTTCTGTTCTGAGCTGGCTGTTGTGAATGTGTTTGCAGGAATGGCCTTGGGCTAAAGGCTAAGGGCTGAGGTATTGTGTGTGTGTGTGTGTGTGTGTGTGTGTGTGTGTGTTTCCTATGTTGTGAATTATTGTAACCTATATGTACAGTATGATGTACTGCATTATTATGCTAAATATTACACAGGCTTTATAACGGTATGTGTTCCCAGTTTGTGTGTGTGTGTGTGTGTGTGTGTGTGTGAGAGAGAGAGAGAGAGAGAGAGAAAGAGAGAGAATGAGAGAATGAGAGAGAGAATACTGTACATGAGGCTGTATTTGTGTTGCACCGCTCACTTACCGATTCCTGAAGCAGCTGCTCAAGAGAGTAGATCCTCGGACGATTCCCCCGCTCTCCCTCAATCACAACACTGTATCTATGTGGGAGAGACAAAGAAAGGAAAAAGGAAAGGAAACAAAAGAAAGAAAGATGTATTTTAAAGAGAAATTAGAGATGTCACGTGGTGTTGTGACGTGCTGTGCAGTGTTGTGTTGTTTTGTGGGAGAAACACGGGTAGAAGTGAGACCAGTCAAGGCCAAACAACAGGAAAGGAGTGAAAGACTGTCACTTAACTCTTTTTTATTACTGTGTGTGTGTGTGTGTGTGTGTGTGTGAGAGTGAGAGAGAGAGGTGAGCGATGTGGGTGTTTTAATGTAAAAAAAGAGGTAAAAGACGTTCTCCTTTCAAAGTGAAGATGACCTTGTATTTTCTCTGTCTCTAAATGCAGAGAGAGCTATTGTGAGCTGGTTCTCAGAGCTCTTTTGCGAGTGTAGGTTTGAGGGGTAATTTTGAGTTTGAATTAAGTGCATATGCTCTTAGATAGTCTCTCTCTGTGTGTGTGTGTGTGTGTGTGTGTGTGTGTGTGTGTGTGTGCTGCTGTCAGTATGCATGCTCTGTCTGTGTGTATTTCGTAGGTGCTGTCTATGGGTGTGTCCCAATTCAGGGGTGAGTTCTTCAAAGTATACATTCTACTAAGCACTGACCTTCTGGGGCCACAAGTTTTAGTAAAACCAACGGTTTTATGAAATGGGACAGTACTAGCCTTCCACCGTTCCAAAATCTGTCACAATTCATTCCACCGTGAGGTTCTGCGTTGCCTAGCAACGGTAAACACTTGTGAAAAGACGTCTATTTAATCTGAACCAGATTTCATTTAGTTTCATTGTAAATTCTTTTAATATTTTCGTTCGTTAATAATCATATAAAATCATGGATTCAATGAAGAGATTATCCTGTTGTTTTTTATATACTTATAACTTAAGAAAAACAAGAAGATGAACAACTCCACTGGAGAATAATCTTTTTTTTTATTATTATGTCCTGAACGTCATCAACACGCAATGATTTTTGGGATAGGTAGTACACGAAGGATCCATCGTTGGTTCCTTCGCAGCAGGGGAAAAGAAGTGCGGGTTTTTAGGCCAAATTTGAAGTATGCTTCGAAATGGGACAGTATTAGTCGCGCTACTATGACGCATGTGGCCTACGAATCTGGCCTTAGAAGCATGAAGCCCCTGGAATGGGACGCACCCTATATTTGTATGTCTATATATATCCACAGTACATGCATGTGACTGTGAGAGAGTAAGAGTTAGAGTGTGAGAGTCTCTCTCTCTCTCTCTGTACAGTTTTTTTGTCCTCAATGCCCCCTATTAATACAGTCTAAAATGGTGGCACGTGACTGCAATACTAATCCTGGTTCTTTAGATATTTACATCTCCTCCTTTGTGTGCCACTGCCACCACATAATTGTTCATGGGCAGTAGTGGTTGTGTGGAGGTTGTGTGAGGGTTAGTCTGCCTCCCTTCCTGTCTGCCTGAGCTACCAGGGAGCAGCTGGCTCTTCAGGAAGGTGCACAAAAGTGTGTGTTTGTGTGCATGTGTGTGTGTGTGTGTGTGTGTGTATGAGTGAAATGAATCTATCCTCAGTCCCAAAATTTGTTATCCACGCTTGAGTGCACACACACACACACACACAAAAACTGGTGGAGGAGAGTACTTACATGTCAGGCAGATCTAGTGTGTGGACGTAGGCAGCGTAGAGCAGCTCATCTTCTTTAGAGATCAGCACCTTTAGTCCATCCACCAGCTTTTCCTTAGTCAGCACACAGTCTGGCAGAGCTGCTGACACACACACACACACACACACACACAGGGAGAGAGAGAGAGAGAGAGAGAGAGAGAGAGAGAGAGAG
>JAGFZM010004144.1:0-15093 GCA_017657215.1 Limnothrissa miodon
CCTGATTCGACTAGTGAGCCGCAGTCAATCGGCATGACAACAAAAGCCGGCATTAGTGTAAACATTGATTCTACAGCACACGTTTAAACTTAAGACCATGTAAGGGCTTAAACCAGCGGGCTGCTCTCTTCTGGCAAGGCCTGCCCTATCCACCCCTCTGCCAAAGACGGAGTCTACATTGACAGCCACGAAAGCTAATGCCAACCAGGAAGTGGAGTACTGGTATGCTAGACATCATCATTTGACATCAACTACGTGAGAGACACTTACTCTGAAGCAGCATCTATGGTGGTGGAGGTTGGCTGTCCTTCCCCAACGGTGGAGATGTTCAGCGGAACCGGTCGTCTTTTAGGGGCCATGTTTAATCTGTCAGTCTTTCGAGATATTCAACCTCTGATTGGCTTCACAGCCTCAAGCAAAAGTTGATGATTCGACTGTTTACTTGGTCTTTCCAGACGTATATGGTCAGATAATTACTTCAAACGTACGCTCTTACGTTTGTCACTAAAACGTTGCAGTAGGTCCGCCACAGGTGGTGTCAAAACAATAAACACACCTGGTCAGCAAATGTTAACACCGATGAAGCCAGCTAACTAGCTATTCTAACTCTCTCATGACAAAGGGTGCTTCCAATGACTATAAGCAAAAAATCATATTGGGAAAGGCTTGTTAATCAAGTTAAGGACAGGTAACGTTAACCTACCAGTGGATTACAATTCAACTGACAACTGAACTAACTTAGCTAAGGTTAACCAGCTGATGTTAGCGTGACATTAACTTTCCACAACAAACTGAGCATAGATTAAAAAGAATTGTAAACTGAATTGTAACTCAGCATATTAACCAAATTGACCTTTTCCTAATCTGACATTAAGTGGTCTGGCGTTATAATAAAGCGTGTTGGCTATTCTTCAAGCGTACTAACGCTCAGCACTAGCTAGCAAGACTTTATACTAACAGTGTATTTCCAATTTACGTGTTACCTAGTAAGCTAACAAAGTGTGTTAACATTACTTCAAGTGCTAGAATTTTCCCTTCTTCTGCCTGTCGCGAGGTTTAGCAACACGTAAAAGAGTACACTTGAACTAAACGCATTTTCACATTTAGGTAAACCATCCATCAAAGCCAGCATTTAGGGTAGGCACCTGGGCTAACAATACATAACTTGCTAATGCTCACAGAACGAGAGGACGACCGACTTGTCTGTGATGTTAGCTAGACAACTAGCAATAGCTTAGCAAGCTAAAGTAAGCATAGTATTAGCTAGCAGTTCACGTTACCGCACAAAAGGTATTGGCTCCCGGAGCCAAGATCATTAACGTTATGCACGAAAGCTTCGTATATGTTCTATATCCTGGAAAGAGCTGAAGTTCCCCTATGAAGTACAAAAAGGAACAACTACCCTTGCACGAAATGTCCCAGGTTACGGCGGGGGCGCGGCTAAATTTGGCCCTTTTTGCCCAAACCCCAAACTAGCTAAGACGGAAGCTCTCGTGAGGTTTCGTAGCGGAACCCCGCCCACATAAACCTGAAAATCTGGGACTAGAACATGCCTACCATCGGCCTACATTAGGCTACCTGTGTACAGTAGCCTACCTGTGTTTTTAGAGTTAATTATTCGTTTGAAGTGAAGTGAAGACAAAGCCATCCATTCAAGGAGCAGCTAACTTTGCCTCAAAGAAATGACAAATGTAATATGTCAATATATTTGATGTGTAGACTTACAACATTTTTAGTGTATTGAGTTTACAATCAAAGATTTATGAAATGCAATTACAAGGTTGTCAATGTAGTGAATGTTAGATGGGGAGCATATGTCGGGATTAAATGCAGACCATAGTCGGTCTGTTTCTGTTGTTTCTTGTCTGTCTTGTCCGTGATGTTGGTATCGTTTGTCTGTGTATCTCTGTTGAGATAAAAAGTTTCATGATATATTTCATGATGTGTTTAATCCATCTTTATACAGAGATAACGGTGGTGTGAGCGGTGGTGGCGCAGGTGGCAGAGGAGCCGTTCGGTGACCGCAAAGCTGCAGGTTTGAGCCCCACTCTACCTGACACCATCGAAGTGTCTTTGAGCAAGGCTCTGAACTTTTGTTATCGAGCAAACAATCGTATAAATCGTATAAAAAAAAACGTATAAATGATGTTATGATATTATGTTGGTATAATGCATGGTCCATTAAAACTAGAGGGATAAAATCAGAAAAATCAATTAGTGCCACATTAACCTGCTTCAGATATATTTAAAAATGTTTTTCTGTCCTTTCACGATCACATTTTCAACATTTACCTTTCTATGTTAAACAATATGTTTGCACCTAATGAAAGATCTAATGGCTGGCCAGGCTTCAGTTAGCTTTAATGAGACACAGCTGAATAGTGTTAGTAGAATGGCTCCACCTGCTGGCCAGACACAACAGCTCACAAATACATTTACATTTATGCATTTAGCAGACGCTTTTATCCAAAGCGACTTACAAAACGAGGATAACAATCAAGCTACATAGCAGAAACCTTAAGGAGCATAGTGCTAGGGGATAGTGCTTCAGTTCATTTTAGTGCTAGGATAGAAGATGTTCTCGGGGGTAAACGGGGCCTGAGTCTGACCCGAGGTCATTTCCCAATCCTACCCCATGTCACTTGTTTCCTATCATTCTCTTCACTATCCTATCTGATTAACAGCAAAAAGGCCCAAAAACATCTTTACAAAAAAAGTGCATTCTTATTATCTAAAATAAGCATACTATCGCATAATGTGATGAGTTGGATTCGCACAACTGTACTCTTGCTATGACACTAGGCCACAGAAGCATCGAGTTTAGCAATGGAGAGAAAGGACTTTCAGGGAGGCCCAAATCACCAGTATCGGCAGTATCTACAATGTCAATCACCAACCTACTCTCATCTTATTTTCATGAAAATTTGAAAGTGTATTTTACATCAAAAACAGTTGATGCATGGACTATCACAAAAGTAACATCTTACTATCCAATTACTACCTCCAGTCTCCCATTAAAGGCCCACTATGCAACATTTTTCATTTAATTAATCAGTTTCATACTGTTTAGGATGCTAAAATTAGTCATTACACGGCGAACGAATGGTGTAGAATGCGCCACCGTGGCCAATAGCGGTAGATACAGCACTTGCAATGTTCAGCAGCGCGGACCGCTGCAATACAATGCAATACAGCGGGCTTTAGAGGGAGCTCATGAGAGAGAAAAACAGAATGTTGCTTAGTGTCGGTTTAAAGCAGGGGTCGGCAATTACCGGCCCGCAGTGACCGCCGTCAACAATATCTGGCCCGCTAGATGAGGTTGATTAAAAAAAGTATAATATTTGCCGTCAAAAACGCCAATTCAATAGATTTCACAACACTATAACATATCAGTTCCTTAATAACCTCTGTGTCAGTAGCTTATTGTTGTGAGAATCCATGCTCCTTTAAGGGACGCACTTATAACTTTTTGCTGCGCTGCAACTCCCCGAACCAGGATCTTGATGCTGTATCCAGCCATCAGTGCTTTAATTTTCTGTTTTTGGCGTCTGTCTCATTTGTATTCAACTCAATTTTATTTTGAATAGCGCATTTTAGAAAAGACAGGTCTCATAGTGCTTTGCAACAAAGAGCACCAATTAGCAAGTGGATGTGCTTTATTGAAGTGGCCATGCTTTGTCTCGTGGTTTGCAACCACCTCATTGCAGATGAGACATGTTGGCAACGTGATTATTGGTTCATTGTTCACACTCAGCAACTGTTTGCTATGGGTAATTTGGTGCTTGTTCTTTCTCTCTCTCAGAGCTTGTTCTCTGTTAGCCCCTTCTCTCTGTTAGCTCTGTGTCTTGTGTTAGCCTTTTGTCTCGTTAGCTACTTGTGTTAGCTCTGTGTTGGTCCTGCACTGTCAGTGTTGCCCTGTTCTGTCTGTCACCTAATAAATGCTGTAATAATGCATTTCGGTTCTCCTGCGAAAGTATGACCGTATGAACCGATCACAAATGGACCCAGCAAGTCTGTCGTTTCATTTTGCTAATGGGTTATGGATGGGGAAGTAAACAATGCTAATGGTTTATGGACGGGAAAGTGGAAGTTTTGGTTTATCGTTATCCTGGCCTGCCTACAGGCCAGAGCGCCTGACACCGATAGTGGAGAGGGCGATGGAGCCTCCAAGGTAGTTGTCGGAAGGTATAGGAAATTCCCCTGCATTTAAGCAGCTATCTGTTACGTTAACTGATTGTGCAAGCAGCTCAGATCATGTACCGACATTTTGTCTTCAGTGGGGAGATTTAAGAAAGGAAAAAAACAACAGGTTGGGGATGCCATTGTCAGTGCACTGATATCTGAGAATAAACAGAGGAATCCCAAAACGTACCGTATTTCCTAAAATACAGCCCCAGGCAGTGTCTTTAACGGCCCAGACAAAGGTTTCCTGTCCTATCCAGGCCAGTCTCCTGCCACGGATGTGGCAGCAAAGAGCATGCTGGAGTTTACAGAATGGCCATCAGGATGAATGCATCAGCAGAGCTCGAGAAGACCATCTTAGAAAGTAGAAATGTATCCGGGGAACAATAAGACAGTTCAAATGTAGGTGTACACGCCGCTACCCGCAAAGTCCTGAGACTACAAACAACCAAAAGTGAGTGCCAGCGTCTCCACAGACAAGGAGAAGGCCGGTGCCCCTGCAACTGGAGACAGGTGCCCCTGGCAGCGAGGGCGGAGCTCAAGCTCTCCCCTTGCAGGGTTGGAGTGGAGCAACAGCTTGCGCTGAGGCCTGACCTCTGGTGGGGGAGAGTGGTAGCGCGGATGCTTGTGGAGGGCTCTCTGGACAGATTGAGGTTGCAGATCCAAGTGTCCCTGAGGACGCAGCTCCTGCCCCACTAAGGCCGGTGGACGAGCTGGCTCCAGTGGTGCTGAGGGCGCTCAAGCAATCAGTGCCTGATGCCTATGACCTGCCCCTGATCAGGCCCACACCGTGATCCAGCAACAGCGAACCAGAGGAGGAGATTCCCCTGCAAGGGGTGTCCACAAAGACACAGGACAACGAGGTGTCAGGGCAGCAGAGCAAGGGTTGTTGGGCTGACTGTGACAAGACAGAGATACCAGGGCGATGGGGGCGCAGGTGGTAGAGGTGCCGTTTGGCAACCGGAGGGTTGCAGGTTCGAGCCCCACTCCATCTGACTCCATCGAAGTATCCCTGAGCAAGATACTGAACCCCAATTGCTCCCGGTGGCTGGATGGTACCTTGCATGGCAGCCACTGCCACCGGAGTATGAATGCATGTGTGTAAATGAGAGGCATATGTAAAGCATTTTGAGCGCTCGTAGGAGTAGAAAAGCGCTATACAAATGCAGTCCATTTACCAGTGGTGGGGTTCCTGGAGTCCAATGCCAACTACCCTCCCCTCCAGCTCACTCTGTCCAGCTCGTTCCTGCTCCATGTCCGATTCCTGTCCTGGACTCTCCAGCACCTGAGGGGGGCGTGTCCCACGCTCCTGCTAAGATGGTTCTGTCCAGCCCAGTTCTTGAGGCACCCAGTCCATATTATGAAAATGTGTATATAAATAATTATTATTTAGTTTAGGGACTCTGGCTGTGAGGTTGTGACTAGAACAACGCCAGTTGGACATTTGTGCTGTTTCCCAACCAAGTGTCCATCTCACCTGTTGCCCATCACCCATTATTATACTTTCAGTCTGCCTCCGTTGAAGTGCCCGTTGTGTTTTGTCCTGAGTTTTTTTTTCTTTTTGACCGTTTCTTCGTCAAAGAACTTTTACGGTTTGTATGCTGCGGCAAGTGCGCTCTACTGAGAAAATAAACTGTTTTTCACCTAAATCTGCATTTGAGTCAGTCTGTCTCCTGACATGTAGAGAGGTAGATGGTGAGCAATGACTGGAAATGGTTAAGTACCTCAGATTTTTTTTTTTTTACCAATTGCATCTCTCTCTCTCTCTCTCTATAGTATATGTATATATCTATAAATGTGCGTGTTCCAATGGCTGAATATGCAGAGGAAGCTATGAAGGTCAGCTGTGTTGGAATCTCCCAGGCCGCTCCCCTCATCCCTGTCCCACAGATGATTTGCAGCAAGAGCTTAACCAGACGTGCAGACAGACAGACGCAGCGTCCCGAGAGTAGAGAGCGAGGGATGAGGCATATGCGCTTTTTATGTTTGTACTGATTTTAGGAAATACTGATCGGGCAACCGAGACCTGTGACTTGAAGGAGGCTGTGGTCACTCTGAGTGAACTTGTATCCAACCCCTCACTCAGAGAACTCTCTCTCTTTCCTCACTCACTCACTCTTTCACTAACACACACACACACAAACAGACCAGGTGATTTATTTATTTTTTGCCCAGATACCTTGGGTTATTTTGTTCCTTGAGATCTTTGTGGATAAGTGTTTTAGCAGCAAGTGTCTTCATGACACACCACCTTCTCTCCTCTCATCCTTCTCAGACTCAGATTTGAAAAGTCTCTCTAAATCCACTCAAGTCCAACAAGCTAGGAAAAACACTGAGAAAATGTTTGATACCAGTTGTCTGTTTTGCCTAAATCATTGAGTGACGAGGATTTCAAAAACCAGATGAAGGCTTTCTGCTTTGGTTTTGCCTGAAGATAAAATGCCAAATGTAGACAAGAGATCTTTGCTATATATATAAAAAAAAGCAGAGATGTGATACCCCCACAACTGTACGGTGTCTGATGGCCCATTCCAAAGAACTACAGGCCAGGCAATGGAAAAAAGAGGATGCTGGCAAAGTCAAAGTTTCCATCCAATTTTTGAAACAAACAGAATATGTATTAAAAAAAAAAGTACAAAAATTGCCATCTCCAGCCTGTTTTATCGATAAAATGGTCTGCACTGTCACACTCATCCAAAAACAAACTGTCACATACATTTTGGTGGATCACAAAAAAAAATCTGCCCTTGAGCCGTTTCCATATATAATTTTGAGTATGTCGCAAATCATCTACCTTTTGTTTTCCATGTGGTGATCCGCTAAACAAAGAAAATTAAAGGTGCTCTAAGCGATGTGATGCGTTTTTAGGACTAAAACATGTGTTACATACAGCAAACATCTCCTCACAATCTGCTAGCTGCCTGTCCCCTGAACACACTGTAAAAAAACGCGGTCTCTGTAGACAGCCCAGGCTCCACAAACGGCAACAAAAACACAGTGGGCAAACCTAGCATAACAAACGAAAACGAAACATAACAGTGTTCCAGCCAATAAACGAGAAGGAGATGCACGTTCCTGAGTCTTTCAGGAGGCATGGGAGGGAGGGGGAGGAGATAGCTATCCTCCGTTTTGTTTGACAATACTTCGAACATCAACAAGAAGTGACGTGAAACAGCATCGCTTAGAGCGCCTTGAAGCAAAGCTTCCAAACACTCAATGGTGTCCATAGAAATAAAAAATAAAATAAAATAATTAAAGGTTTTGCCTCCCTAATATAAAATTCTGCGTAATATTTACTTTTCAGGAAGAGGATAAAAACTGGGTGGAAAGCACTGAGAAAATGTTTGATAGTTAGGTAAAATTATTGACAAGATGAAGGCTTTTTGCCTGAAAACAAAATGGCAAACGTAAACAAAAACTTTATTGTCAACAGCTTAACTTTGCAAAAAATTGTTCTTTAAAAAAAGAAGTGTGACACATAGCTGCAGGCCATTGTACCAATAAAGTAGGCCTATATAAAACTGGTTTTACAAACACTTTTACTAGGAATGTTTCTAGAAAATAAGATGGCAGCTTATATTAAAACTCGCCATTAGAGCCCATTTACAGAGAGCCCCTCCACTCTCAATTCACCCATTGACTGACTTTGGCCGCATTTCCCAGATTCGTTAAGAAGTTCTTAACGCCAAGATCAGCAAGAAGCACTACGCGGCCATCAACACTCAAGAGGTGGTGGAACACAACGGCCTCCTCAATGACATCGTTGGCAGGTGGCCAGGAGGCACACATAACGGCTTCATTTGGGCCAACTCAGCTGTGGGGCAGAAGGCTGGCGGAGCAGAGTTTGGTCGGAGTATCCTCCTAGGGCACAGTGGCTACCCTCTCCGGAGTTACCACATCACGCCAGTAACCAACCCAGCAACACCACAGGAATAGAGGTTCAATGAGGCCCACACACGCACCAGGACGAGGGTTGAACAGGTGTTTGGCATGTGGAAGTCCCGCTACAGGTGCATTCATTGTTTGGATATGCGAGCAGTGCTCCATCAGGCTGGTGCCCGGACCAGACAAGAACTTGTCACCCTCTTCTGAGATCCAAAAACCACAGCCCTTACCCCTTCACCACCAGTCACCAAGCATGAATCAGTCAAACATAAACCCACAACCACCACACCACCCATATCAACTGTTGAGACTGAAGGCTGAAATAAATAAACAGAACCAATTCTGGCTTAAAATGTCTGGGTTCTTCCCCCTTTGATGCATTACCAGAGAATTTTCAATATGGGGAGAATGTTCACTCTCAGAATCCTTCCGGGTGGTACTGCAACGAGAAGGAGCTCCCGAGCAAGTGATGAATGAATGGGTGGCAATGGAGCTGCACTCCCCAATACCACATTTCTCTTTATATAATCTTTTCTCATACGATGCAGGATAACTTGACAATTAGTTGACCAATACAATTTTTAATATGTGTTGTTATTCCTAAAAACTCTTTTAAAGTTTACGTCACGTGACACAAAAGCGAACCACTTTACAGCAATCGCTACTTTCTGCCTCTGTGACAGTCGGCATCTGGTGCCTGGTTCAGCTTCATGACGGTCGTAATCGGTCGCGATTTCTCGCTGACCAACCAGCATCCATGAGGTAAATGCTAGCATGTCACACGGAAAGCGGCCCATCCTATGAAAGGCAGAAAGGCCATGAGTGACTGTTTATTTCATTTCTAGTGGAAAAGATACTCAGGTAGGTACTACCACAACGTATATTAAGAAATTAAGTTGTCAACTGTGACAACAACGAGTTTTAGCCACTTAGCTCCATAGATCACAATTCATTTTTCACTTGCTTGACAGCAAAACTGGCGGAATTTCAACAGATTGCATGCAAAATCCGGTACAATGGAGTTAATAGAGAGTGGACCGGCTCCCCGTAGACGGGCTCTGGCATTACCGCCACCTTCAGTTGGCTTTAAATAATCTTAACATGCGTTAGCCTGTAATTAGATTTTATATTTTCCACCTGTTCAAATGTAGGCCTAGTAGCCTGACCCTTGATGTAGACATAGATGATTAGACCCCATGACGTTTTATGTGGATTGTAGGGGTATTTTGGTAACTAAAGTCATGATGAAGAGCATTAAATCGTCATAAACATTCCAGAAAAACAACTCTATAAATGGATTATGTGTCCAAATTGTTAATTACATATTTACATATATTACAATATTATATATTAGTAGAGAATGTCATGTGCCCTCAGCAGGAATCAAAATCGTGTGACTCAATAAACAAGATACAATCGCATAACTAGCAGGCCACTGCGCTAACCATTCACGATGCAGATGCAAGGACAAGAGGAGTCGTTTGGTTCATCTATAGATGTATGTCGCTTTCACTACATATTTAATATTAAGTTATATGACCGTTATGGCCTTCAGTCATTTATTTCAGTGAATAAGGTAAATGATTGTGTGGGCGAAGATTGGTAAAAGTTGTTAAGTTATGTGAAATGAGGCTACACTTACGTTTTTGAGATGCTTTTAGTAGCGAATGTATCCGAATATTCTCAAAACGCTTCAGAAACATCTGTAGTAGGGCTGAGCGAAATCTCGATTAATTGAACATTTTAACTCAATTACGATTAATGAAAGATTACTTTATTTATTTTATTATTTTGGCCTCATAGTTCACTGACAAGTCTTGTAATACGAGCATATTTACTGTACAAGTGGGAGATGTCAATTGTCTCAGTGTTTGAGGTGTCCATGCTCGACATGTTGGAGGAATAACTTAACAGTCACGTGACTCCACGCCCGGTAATGTTTTTAAAGGGAAATTAATTGAAAAAATTTGCCTGGAAAAATTTGATCGATTATAGGTTCTGAATGTCAATTACGATTATTTTTCGATTAATCACCCAGCCCTAATCTGTAGAGTTCATTGTTTCGACGAAGCAAGCTCAACCTCATGTTGTTACAACTTTCATCGTCCGACTGTGTTCGGGAAACGGTCGGAAATCAGGTGTGGGCTCGTTCAAAAGTACTTTGCATTACCGTCGTTCAATGCTAACTTTGGTCGGTATTCGGGAAACGCACCCCTGACTAATCTCTCTCTCTCTCTTCAGTGTCATACTTTGTGCATCTTTGCAGAGGCAAGCCGTTTGACAAGGAAGCACTCACACCTGGATGCATATGTAAATTTGCAATCAGTTGGTCTGCCACACCTACTCCGCAATGTTAAAGAGACAGTCATAATTCAAAAAAGTCTTCTCCTTCGTTGTTGGTCTATATGAAAAACCGTTTGTTCACTTTGTGTGTGACGCTTTTCTTCATCGAGAGTGAGTGTCGTCCCGCCCGGTGCTCCACCACCCGTGCCCATGGCTTCCCTCCTCACCTTTTTCTGCACTCTTTTTCTTGGTTTGGCTTTGGAATTCCTGCCACTTCTTTCGCAGAGAACCCCAGTCATGCAGGCCACCTGGGCTGGAGGGTGACATTTTCTCTGCTATGGCCTGTCATGCATGGTTCTTCACCATGATATTTTTTTCCTTTGGTTCGACCCAAATAAAACTTTTCGGTGCTGCCACACCTCGTCCACCAACACGCCCATCTCCTCCATGCTTAACAACGGTGCCCGCTGGGTTTTTTTTACCTGCAATTTCTTCCATTCCCACATGTGTGTGCCAATATTCACGGGGGTATATATGCGCTAATGGGCTTGATTACTACTTGGATACACCTGATGGCACACACACGTTATCAAAATGAACTGAATTCTACATCCACGTGCACTTTGTTTGAGTAGGAGACGTGCAACTACACTACTTACTTTTTTCCCTTGTGTCGATTTTTATATTCTATTTTTGACATAATATACGGTCACATGTACTGACAACATGGGGATTTGATCACCTGGGTGATCAACAATGCGAATTTATAGTTTTGAAACAATATATCATGGAAAATGCGAAATTCACCTGATATATCTTGCGTCTCTATACAGTTGTCCACTATGTTGATTGTTTTCTTAACTTGCACAACCTCAATGCCCTCTTTACCCAGGTTGGCAGTTTTGAAAAATCTCCCGAGTCCGAAATCATCCAACATTTGCATAAAATAGCCCGGCTTTCTATTTTTCACCCCACCCACCGACTCGCAAATCGCCTCCACTTGTTGCTCATCACCAGCTGTCATTGAAAATTAATGGAAATTTGTCTCCACAAAATCGTACGTGTGACAACGGGGACCAAGTGCAAGTTCTCCCAACGGGGTCTGGCTGCAGTTTACACGATTTGGATGTTCATATCCAAGTCGGCCATATTGAGCATGTCACGTCTGGTTGTGTATCCAAGTCTGTAACCGTATCTAAAACAAACTGCAAAACTACAGAAGACAACTACAAAGATAAACAGAATAGAACAGTAATACTACTAGTGGGTTAGCTTATACTATCTGTTGGGGCCCCCACCGAGTTCAAACATCCTAACCAAAATTCAAACATGTTTTTTTTTTTTTGAGCCAATACACTTTGTCAATAAATTAACCAGGAAATCTTTAGGATCCTTCAGGATGTGGGTAAGAAGTGGCTACACTTGGTTTGACCTTTTAAGTTAACATCCTGAACACCATCAATGAGACCCTTGTCCAGTTACAGTGAAAAGTAAATGTGGGCTAATTTTTGAGTGCTAGATATTACGTTTCAACAAAAAGTGATTCCAGGTCGTGTGTCGTTCATGGAATTTGCAATAACTTACGACGTCAAAGGCTTCAATTGAGTCAGGATGTGACATTCATAGTCTACTGACAAACCTCTGCTCTACATGAATTGGGGGGACAGGAAAAACTAAAAAGATGTACAGACAACTAAGGGCTAATAGCCCCTAGGTCGCAATACTGAAAAAAGTAGTTAGTGGCAACCTCCACATCCTCTTCTACAGAGCAGATGCGACGGAACCTTATCAGCTGAGATTTAATAATTCCTTTAAAGGGATGCTTAGGATGGTACGAGGATTTTCCTAATAGAGCATGAGTGCCTCTGAAATACCCTTGGGGGGCCACCTCACCTTCTCCCACACCCCGCCCGTCCCCCCTAAAGACCTCGGTGTCCAAAACCTCCAGACTATGTGTTTGTAAGTTAGTAGAGATAAAAATGGTTGCGTGATGTGTGTGCAAATTCATGAAAAGCCTCCCACCCGTGGTCCCAAAGTCCAAAAATGTTGTCAAGGAAGCGCAAATACACTCGGGGAAGCTTACTAAATTTCAGGAAAACAGATTCCTACCATGATGCCATATAAATGTCCGCATAGGAATGCGCAAATGTCTTGTCCATCGCTGTGCCTTGGACCTGTCAAATCATTGACCATTGAATTCAAAATCATTGCGAGTCAAACCTAGACGTAGTAGTTCTAGTAGGGCCCCGTCTGGGCAAGATGGATCAGGATACCTGTCAAAGGCCTCACGGACCACTTTAAGACCCAATTCTGTACTTATGTTGGTATACAAGGAATTGATGTCTATGGAAAACAATAGTGTGGTGTCTGTAACTTTTAACCCTCTGACTTTAGAGACAAAATCGTAGGTCTCTTTTACATAACTGGCATGGCGCTGTGAAATCGGATTCAAGAAGTAGTCAATATATTTAGCAATATGGTAGGACTCTGACCCACAATCGCTCACTATAGGGCGGCCTGGTTGGTCTATCACCCAAGGGCCAAGTCTATTTCTTTTTATGTATTTTAGGCAGTAAATAGAAAAAGCGTCAGGGCCTAAAAGAAATTGAAACTGGCGCTCCGCGATGAGCTCCCGGGACCTCAGTTGTTCCAAAATGGGATGTTGGAGATCTTGGGTCGCCTGTTGGATAGACGAGGGGAGTGGGATATAGTGCGCCCTATTGCCTAAGTGGCACTCAGCTTCCCTAATGTATTGTGCGCAATCCATGATCACAATTCTGGACCCCTTGTCGGCCGGTTTGATGACTATTAGTTCATCGTTCTGCAGATCACGCAATGCTTTCTGCTGATCAATGGTCAAATTATTACTGTTAGAATTAAAATTGCTCATGTGTGAAGTGACAATGTGCCAATAGATGGTCAGAACTTTGGCTATCGGGTGGTTCCCAATTGGACGGTGTCTGAAAAGGTGTATGTTCCTCTAATGATTCAAAATTAAATATTCTAAAAATTTCAAACGTCTATGGTAAAGGTGTACATCACGTAACACGGTGAGGTTTGGACGACGGGGAGTGGGAATAAATGAGAGGCCTTTATTAAGTACTTCGATCTTGCACTTGTTCAAGGCAAAGAATCTAGTAGTGATGCGCGGGTCAGGCTTTTTTAAAACCCGCCCCAACCCGACCCATCAGGAGATCCGAACCGCCCCGCCCGACCCGCAAAAAAAATGGTCGAACCGTGACCCAAATCCGACCCGACCCGATAAAAAAAAAAAAACGCCAGTGTGTCTACTGTCGCGGAACCTAGCTACCAGTTAAGTGGAGATGGTTTCACAACTGGTTTCAATGGTTTCCAAATGACAATGATTTGCGCCTTATAGATAATGATACAACTTCATGAAGGATTAATTAGCCTATGCATGAAACAACGCCAAAAAAAACGATCGATTTGATTAAAGGATTGCCAAAAACGAAACACATTTCTCCTGTAGGCCTACAAGACACAAGTGTGTATGAAAAAAAAAACAAGTTGTTCCAACATTACCACCTGCTGAACTGAATGCGCGCTCGCTCGAAACGCTGGATGGAGGAACGCAAAGCACCGCTCTTCTCAGCATCGAGAGGAGCGGGAAATCATAACAACGAGCCTTCCGAAAGTCTCTAATGCAATAAGCCCAATTAATTGCGTTTTTACTTTTTTGACCCGACCCTGACCCACCCGCACCCACAATACTTCTACCCGTAACCGCCCGACCCGCGGATATCCGCGGGTTATGGGTTGACCCGCGCAACACTAGAATCTAGAGAGATTGGTAATATCGGTCAGAGGTGGAGTGGATAGAGAATTTGATTCCCTTATAAGTTTAAACAACACAACCAATGCTCTAACATACTTGAGGCGGTCTTTTGAAGCCAATGAATGTTATCACAGGAACTTGTCTGAAAACGAGTTGGGTCCAGTAACGGAAGAGTGCGATCAAATTTGGTTTCTAGTTGAGAATTGAAGGTAGAAATTCGATCCTGAGTTGTCCTATCCAGGCGCCTAGAACAGTTAATAAGGGCCACATACATAAGGGCTTTAGGAAAGACTCTTACAGGCTCGAACCACCTCCAACAACTGATTCCATGTGGTGAGAGGCTCGTGACCACTAGAACAATTATTGATGCCCGCAGATACGACAACAATCTCCACCCCGGGGTGAGGATGGAGCTTGTCAAGAATCACCGCTAAATGATGGAGCGCCGCGCCTGGGAAACTATCAATCTGAATGTCACTGTGTGAAAAACTAGGAATACGACTCAAATTAGAATCACCAATAAAAAGAATAGGTTTGTTGACTGTCAATTGCCAATCAACTAACTTTTGTTTAGTGTTAGCATGGCGAGTTGGCCGACACAGGAGGTTTTTATGACTGAAAAATGGGGACACCTGCAACTTTAATTAAATAATTAAGCACGCAGTCTTGCCCTCAATTAAGTTTTCTGTTATGTATAAGAGTGACACCTCGGTAAAAGCTGTAACTACTTAATGATTTTTAGCCAGCTTATTACCGAAGGCAGTATCCTCGCAATGTCTCCACCTGCACTATCTGTGTAAACCCATACTTCCATTCTTAATGTGCTCCGTAGCCGCGCCGACAAACCCTCCGACAAGTTGTTGTTAATGTAAAGCATCTTTAGCATGAAAACATCTTGGCTAACTTAGCTCAGTTGTATGGTACAGTATGGACTGCATTTATATAGC
>JAGFZM010004145.1:0-15149 GCA_017657215.1 Limnothrissa miodon
CCTGATTCGACTAGTGAGCCGCAGTCAATCGGCATGACAACAAAAGCTGGCATTAGTGTAAACATTGATTCTACAGCACACGTTTAAACTTAAGACCATGTAAGGGCTTAAACCAGCGGGCTGCTCTCTTCTGGCAAGGCCTGCTCTATCCATCCCCCTGCCAAAGACGGAGTCTACATTGACAGCCACGAAAGCTAATGCCAACCAGGAAGTGGAGTACTGGTATGCTAGACATCATCATTTGACATCAACTACGTGAGAGACACTTACTCTGAAGCAGCATCTATGGTGGTGGAGGTTGGCTGTCCTTCCCCAACGGTGGAGATGTTCAGCGGAACCGGTCGTCTTTTAGGGGCCATGTTTAATCTGTCAGTCTTTCGAGATATTCAACCTCTGATTGGCTTCACAGCCTCAAGCAAAAGTTGATGATTCGACTGTTTACTTGGTCTTTCCAGACGTATATGGTCAGATAATTACTTCAAACGTACGCTCTTACGTTTGTCACTAAAACGTTGCAGTAGGTCCGCCACAGGTGGTGTCAAAACAATAAACACACCTGGTCAGCAAATGTTAACACCGATGAAGCCAGCTACCTAGCTATTCTAACTCTCTCATGACAAAGGGTGCTTCCAATGACTATAAGCAAAAAATCATATTGGGAAAGGCTTGTTAATCAAGTTAAGGACAGGTAACGTTAACCTACCACTGGATTACAATTCAACTGACAACTGAACTAACTTAGCTAAGGTTAACCAGCTGATGTTAGCGTGACATTAACTTTCCACAACAAACTGAGCATAGATTAAAAAGAATTGTAAACTGAATTGTAACTCAGCATATTAACCAAATTGACCTTTTCCTAATCTGACATTAAGTGGTCAGGCGTTATAATAAAGCGTGTTGGCTATTCTTCAAGCGTACTAACGCTCAGCACTAGCTAGCAAGACTTTATACTAACAGTGTATTTCCAATTTACGTGTTACCTAGTAAGCTAACAAAGTGTGTTAACATTACTTCAAGTGCTAGAATTTTCCCTTCTTCTGCCTGTCGCGAGGTTTAGCAACACGTAAAAGAGTACACTTGAACTAAACGCATTTTCACATTTAGGTAAACCATCCATCAAAGCCAGCATTTAGGGTAGGCACCTGGGCTAACAATACATAACTTGCTAATGCTCACAGAACGAGAGGACGACCGACTTGTCTGTGATGTTAGCTTGACATCTAGCAATAGCTTAGCAAGCTAAAGTAAGCATAGTATTAGCTAGCAGTTCACGTTACCGCACAAAAGGTATTGGCTCCCTTAGCCAAGATCATTAACGTTATGTACGAAAGCTTCGTATATGTTCTATATCCTGGAAAGAGCTGAAGTTCCCCTATGAAGTACAAAAAGGAACAACTACCCTTGCACGAAATGTCCCAGGTTACGGCGGGGGCGCGGCTAAATTTGGCCCTTTTTGCCCAAACCCCAAACTAGCTAAGACGGAAGCTCTCGTGAGGTTTCGTAGCGGAACCCCGCCCACATAAACCTGAAAATCTGGGACTAGAACATGCCTACCATCGGCCTACATTAGGCTACCTGTGTACAGTAGCCTACCTGTGTTTTTAGAGTTAATTATTCGTTTGAAGTGAAGTGAAGACAAAGCCAGAGCATTCAAGGAGCAGCTAACTTTGCCTCAAAGAAATGACAAATGTAATATATAAATATATTTGATGTGTAGACTTACAACATTTTAGTGTATTGAGTTTACAATCAAAGATTTATGAAATGCAATTACAAGGTTGTCAATGTAGTGAATGTTAGATGGGGAGCATATGTCGGGATTAAATGCAGACCATAGTCGGTCTGTTTCTGTTGTTTCTTGTCTGTCTTGTCCGTGATGTTGGTATCGTTAGTCTGTGTATCTCTGTTGAGATAAAAAGTTTCATGATATATTTCATGATGTGTTTAATCCATCTTTATACAGAGATAACAGTGGTGTGAGCGGTGGTGGCGCAGGTGGTAGAGGAGCCGTTCGGTGACCGCAAAGCTGCAGGTTTGAGCCCCACTCTACCTGACACCATCGAAGTGTCTTTGAGCAAGGCTCTGAACTTTTGTTATCGAGCAAACAATCGTATAAATCGTATAAAAAAAAACGTATAAATGATGTTATGATATTATGTTGGTATAATGCATGGTCCATTAAAACTAGAGGGATAAAATCAGAAAATCAGAAAAATTAATTAGTGCCACGTTAACCTGCTTCAGATATATTTAAAAATGTTTTTCTGTCCTTTCACGATCACATTTTCAACATTTACCTTTCTATGTTAAACAATATGTTTGCACCTAATGAAAGATCTAATGGCTGGCCAGGCTTCAGTTAGCTTTAATGAGACACAGCTGAATAGTGTTAGTAGAATGGCTCCACCTGCTGGCCAGACACAACAGCTCACAAATACATTTACATTTATGCATTTAGCAGACGCTTTTATCCAAAGCGACTTACAAAACGAGGATAACAATCAAGCTACATAGCAGAAACCTTAAGGAGCATAGTGCTAGGGGATAGTGCTTCAGTTCATTTTAGTGCTAGGATAGAAGATGTTCTCGGGGGTAAACGGGGCCTGAGTCTGACCCGAGGTCATTTCCCAATCCTACCCCATGTCACTTGTTTCCTATCATTCTCTTCACTATCCTATCTGATTAACAGCAAAAAGGCCCAAAAACATCTTTACAAAAAAAGTGCATTCTTATTATCTAAAATAAGCATACTATCGCATAATGTGATGAGTTGGATTCGCACAACTGTACTCTTGCTATGACACTAGGCCACAGAAGCATCGAGTTTAGCAATGGAGAGAAAGGACTTTCAGGGAGGCCCAAATCACCAGTATCGGCAGTATCTACAATGTCAATCACCAACCTACTCTCATCTTATTTTCATGAAAATTTGAAAGTGTATTTTACATCAAAAACAGTTGATGCATGGACTATCACAAAAGTAACATCTTACTATCCAATTACTACCTCCAGTCTCCCATTAAAGGCCCACTATGCAACATTTTTCATTTAATTAATCAGTTTCATACTGTTTAGGATGCTAAAATTAGTCATTACACGGCGAACGAATGGTGTAGAATGCGCCACCGTGGCCAATAGCGGTAGATACAGCACTTGCAATGTTCAGCAGCGCGGACCGCTGCAATACAATGCAATACAGCGGGCTTTAGAGGGAGCTCATGAGAGAGAAAAACAGAATGTTGCTTAGTGTCGGTTTAAAGCAGGGGTCGGCAATTACCGGCCCGCAGTGACCGCCGTCAACAATATCTGGCCCGCTAGATGAGGTTGATTAAAAAAAGTATAATATTTGCCGTCAAAAACGCCAATTCAATAGATTTCACAACACTATAACATATCAGTTCCTTAATAACCTCTGTGTCAGTAGCTTATTGTTGTGAGAATCCATGCTGCTTTAAGGGACGCACTTATAACTTTTTGCTGCGCTGCAAGTCCCCGAACCAGGATCTTGATGCCATTCAGCCATCAGTGCTTTAATTTTCTGTTTTTGGCCTCTGTCTCATTTGTATTCAACTCAATTTTATTTTGAATAGCGCATTTTAGAAAAGACAGGTCTCGTAGTGCTTTGCAACAAAGAGCACCAATTAGCAAGTGGATGTGCTTTATTGAAGTGGCCATGCTTTGTCTCGTGGTTTGCAACCACCTCATTGCAGATGAGACATGTTGGCAACGTGATTATTGGTTCATTGTTCACACTCAGCAACTGTTTGCTATGGGTAATTTGGTGCTTGTTCTTTCTCTCTCTCAGAGCTTGTTCTCTGTTAGCTCTGTGTCTTGTGTTAGCCTTTTGTCTCGTTAGCTACTTGTGTTAGCTCTGTGTTGGTCCTGCACTGTCAGTGTTGCCCTGTTCTGTCTGTCACCTAATAAATGCTGTAATAATGCATTTGGGTTCTCCTGCGAAAGTATAACAGTATGAACCAATCACAAATGGACCCAGCAAGTCTGTTGTTTCATTTTGCTAATGGGTTATGGATGGGGAAGTAAACAATGCTAATGGTTTATGGACGGGAAAGTGGAAGTTTTGGTTTATCGTTATCCTGGCCTGCCTACAGGCCAGAGCGCCTGACACCGATAGTGGAGAGGGCGATGGAGCCTCCAAGGTAGTTGTCGGAAGGTATAGGAAATTCCCCTGCATTTAAGCAGCTATCTATTACGTTAACTGATTGTGCAAGCAGCTCAGATCATGTACCGACATTTTGTCTTCAGTGGGGAGATTTAAGAAAGGAAAAAAACAACAGGTTGGGGATGCCATTGTCAGTGCACTGATATCTGAGAATAAACAGAGGAATCCCAAAACGTACCGTATTTCCTAAAATACAGCCCCAGGCTGTGTCTTTAACGGCCCAGACAAAGGTTTCCTGTCCTATCCAGGCCAGTCTCCTGCCACGGATGTGGCAGAAAAGAGCATGCTGGAGTTTACAGAATGGCCATCAGGATGAATGCATCAGCAGAGCTCGAGAAGACCATCTTAGAAAGTAAAAATGTATCCGGGGACTTCAAATGAACGAGTTACGCTTAAGTAGGAGCTGGGGCCAGAATGCGGATCACCTACGAACAATGATGAGACAGTTCCTGTGTAGGCAATACCGCGGAACACACAGTAAAAGTTACGAGGATGGCCCACCTATGAACAATAAGACAGTTCAAATGTAGGTGTACACACCGCTACCCGCAAAGTCCTGAGACTACAAACAACCAAAAGTGAGTGCCAGCGTCTCCACAGACAAGGAGAAGGCCGGTGCCCCTGCAACTGGAGACAGGTGCCCCTGGCAGCGAGGGCAGAGCTCAAGCTCTCCCCTTGCAGGGTTGGAGTGGAGCAACAGCTTGCGCTGAGGCCTGACCTCTGGTGGGGGAGAGTGGTAGCGCGGATGCTTGTAGAGGGCTCTCTGGACAGATTGAGGTTGCAGATCCAAGTGTCCCTGAGGACGCAGCTCCTGCGCCACTAAGGCCGGTGGACGAGCTGGCTCCAGTGGTGCTGAGGGCGCTCAAGCAATCGGTGCCTGATGCCTATGACCTGCCCCTGATCAGGCCCACACCGTGATCCAGCAACAGCGAACCAGAGGAGGAGATTCCTCTGCAAGGGATGTCCACAAAGACACAGGACAACGAGGTGTCAGGGCAGCAGAGCAAGGATTGTTGGGCTGACTGTGACAAGACAGAGATACCAGGGCGATGGGGGCGCAGGTGGTAGAGGTGCCGTTTGGCAACCGGAGGGTTGCAGGTTCGAGCCCCACTCCATCTGACTCCATCGAAGTATCCCTGAGCAAGATACTGAACCCCAATTGCTCCCGGTGGCTGGATGGTACCTTGCATGGCAGCCACTGCCACCGGAGTATGAATGCATGTGTGTGAATGAGAGGCATATGTAAAGCATTTTAAGCGCTCGTAGGTGTAGAAAAGCGCTATACAAATGCAGTCCATTTACCAGTGGTGGGGTTCCTGGAGTCCAATGCCAACTACCCTCCCCTCCAGCTCACTCTGTCCAGCTCGTTCCTGCTCCATGTCCGATTCCTGTCCTGGACTCTCCAGCACCTGAGGGGGGCGTGTCCCACGCTCCTGCTAAGATGGTTCTGTCCAGCCCAGTTCTTGAGGCACCCAGTCCATATTATGAAAATGTGTATATAAATAATTATTATTTAGTTTAGGGACTCTGGCTGTGAGGTTGTGACTAGAACAACGCCAGTTGGACATTTGTGCTGTTTCCCAACCAAGTGTCCATCTCACCTGTTGCCCATCACCCATTATTATACTTTCAGTCTGCCTCCGTTGAAGTGCCCGTTGTGTTTTGTCCTGAGTTTTTTTTTCTTTTTGACCGTTTCTTCGTCAAAGAACTTTTACGGTTTGTATGCTGCGGCAAGTGCGCTCTACTGAGAAAATAAACTGTTTTTCACCTAAATCTGCATTTGAGTCAGTCTGTCTCCTGACATGTAGAGAGGTAGATGGTGAGCAATGACTGGAAATGGTTAAGTACCTCAGATTTTTTTTTTTTTACCAATTGCATCTCTCTCTCTCTCTCTCTATAGTATATGTATATATCTATAAATGTGCGTGTTCCAATGGCTGAATATGCAGAGGAAGCTATGAAGGTCAGCTGTGTTGGAATCTCCCAGGCCGCTCCCCTCATCCCTGTCCCACCGATGACTTGCAGCAAGAGCTTAACCAGACGTGCAGACAGACAGACGCAGCGTCCCGAGAGTAGAGAGCGAGGGATGAGGCATATGCGCTTTTTATGTTTGTACTGATTTTAGGAAATACCGATCGGGCAACCGAGACCTGTGACTTGAAGGAGGCTGTGGTCACTCTGAGTGAACTTGTATCCAACCCCTCACTCAGAGAACTCTCTCTCTCTTTCCCCACTCACTCACTCATTCACTAACACACACACACACACAAACAGACCAGGTGATTTATTTATTTTTTGCCCAGATACCTTGGGTTATTTCGTTCCTTGAGATCTTTGTGGATAAGTGTTTTAGCAGCAAGTGTCTTCATGACACACCACCTTCTCTCCTCTCATCCTTCTCAGACTCAGATTTGAAAAGTCTCTCTAAATCCACACGAGTCCAACAAGCTTGGAAAAACACTGAGAAAATCTTTGATACCAGTTGTCTGTTTTGCCTAAATCATTGAGTGACGAGGATTTCAAAAACCAGATGAAGGCCTTTTGCTTTGGTTCTGCCTGAAGATAAAATGCCAAATGTAGACAAGAGATACTTCATTTTTTTCTTTGATCTTTGCTATATATATAAAAAAAAACAGAGATGTGATACCCCCACAACTGTACGGTGTCTGATGGCCCATTCTAAAGAACTACAGGCCAGGCAATGGAAAAAAGAGGATGCTGGCAAAGTCAAAGTTTCCATTCAATTTTTGAAACAAACAGAATATCGATAAAATGGTCTGCACTGTCACATACATTTTGGTGGATCACAAAAAAAATCTGCCCTTAAGCCGTTTCCATACATAATTTTGAGTATGTCACAAATCATCTACCTTTTGTTTTCCATGTGGTGATCCACTAAACAAAGAAAATTAAAGGTACTCTTAAGCGATGTGATGCGTTTTTAGGACTAAAACATGTGTTACATACAGCAAACATCTCCTCACAATCTGCTAGCTGCCTGTCCCCTGAACACAATGTAAAAAAACGCAGTCTCTGTAGACAGCCCAGGCTCCACAAACGGCAACAAAAACACAGTGGGCAAACCTAGCATAACAAACGAAAACGAAACATAACAGTGTTCCAGCCAATAAACGAGAAGGAGATGCACGTTCATGAGTCTTTCAGGAGGCATGGGAGGGAGGGGGAGGAGATAGCTATCCTCCGTTTTGTTTGACAATACTTCGAACGTCAACAAGAAGTGACGTGAAACAGCATCGCTTAGAGCGCCTTGAAACAAAGCTTCCAAAAACTCAATGGTGTCCATAGAAATAAAAAATAAAATTAAATAATTAAAGGTTTTGCCTCCCAATATAAAATTCTGCGTAATATTTACTTTTCAGGAAGAGGATAAAAACTGGGTGGAAAGCACTGAGAAAATGTTTGATAGTTAGGTAAAATTATTGACAAGATGAAAGCTTTTTGCCTGAAAACAAAATGGCAAACGTAAACAAAAACTTTATTGTCAACAGCTTAACTTTGCAAAAAATTGTTCTTTAAAAAAGAAGTGTGACGCATAGCTGCAGGCCATTGTACCAATAAAGTAGGCCTATAAAAAACTGGTTTTACAAACACTTTTACTAGGAATGTTTCTAGAAAATAAGATGGCAGCTTATATTAAAACTCGCCATTAGAGCCCATTTACAGAGAGCCCCTCCACTCTCAATTCACCCATTGACTGACTTTGGCCGCATTTCCCAGATTCGTTAAGAAGCTCTTAACGCCAAGATCAGCAAGAAGCACTACGCGGCCATCAACACTCAGGAGGTGGTGGAACACAACGGCCTCCTCAATGACATCGTTGGCAGGTGGCCAGGAGGCACACATAACGGCTTCATTTGGGCCAACTCAGCTGTGGGGCAGAAGGCTGGCGGAGCAGAGTTTGGTCGGAGTATCCTCCTAGGGCACAGTGGCTACCCTCTCCGGAGTTACCACATCACGCCAGTAACCAACCCAGCAACACCACAGGAATAGAGGTTCAATGAGGCCCACACACGCACCAGGACGAGGGTTGAACAGGTGTTTGGCATGTGGAAGTCCCGCTACAGGTGCATTCATTGTTTGGATATGCGAGCAGTGCTCCATCAGGCTGGTGCCCGGACCAGACAAGAACTTGTCACCCTCTTCTGAGATCCAAAAACCACAGCCCTTACCCCTTCACCACCAGTCACCAAGCATGAATCAGTCAAACATAAACCCACAACCACCACACCACCCATATCAACTGTTGAGACTGAAGGCTGAAATAAATAAACAGAACCAATTCTGGCTTAAAATGTCTGGGTTCTTCCCCCTTTGATGCATTACCAGAGAATTTTCAATATGGGGAGAATGTTCACTCTCAGAATCCTTCCGGGTGGTACTGCAACGAGAAGGAGCTCCCGAGCAAGTGATGAATGAATGGGTGGCAATGGAGCTGCACTCCCCAATACCACATTTCTCTTTATATAATCTTTTCTCCTAAAATTGCATTAATGCATACGATGCAGGATAACTTGACAATTAGTTGACCAATACAATTTTTAATATGTGTTGTTATTCCTAAAAACTCTTTTAAAGTTTACGTCACGTGACACAAAAGCGAACCACTTTACAGCAATCGCTACTTTCTGCCTCTGTGACAGTCGGCATCTGGTGCCTGGTTCAGCTTCATGACGGTCGTAATCGGTCGCGATTTCTCGCTGACCAACCAGCATCCATGAGCTAAATGCTAGCATGTCACACGGAAAGCGGCCCATCCTATGAAAGGCAGAAAGGCCATGAGTGACTTTTTATTTCATTTCTAGTGGAAAATCTATACTCAGGTAGCTACTACCACAACGTATATTAAGGAATTAAGTTGTCAACTGTGACAACGAGTTTTAGCCGCTTAGCTCCATAGACCATAATTCATTTTTCACTTGCTCGACAGCAAAGCTATCGGAATTTCAACAGATAATAGAGAGTGGACCGGCTCCCCGTAGACGGGCTCTGGCATTACCGCCACCTTCAGTTGGCTTTAAATAATCTTAACATGCATTAGCCTGTAATTAGATTTTATATTTTCCACCTGTTCAAATGTAGGCCTAGTAGCCTGACCCTTGATGTAGACATAGATGACTAGACCCCATGACGTTTTATGTGGATTGTAGGGGTATTTTGGTAACTAAAGTCATGATGAAGAGCATTAAATCGTCATAAACATTCCAGAAAAACAACTCTATAAATGGATTATGTGTCCAAATTGTTACATATTTACATATATTACAATATTATATATTAGTAGAGAATGTCATGTGCCCTCAGCAGGAATCAAAATCGTGTGACTCAATAAACAAGATACAATCGCATAACTAGCAGGCCACTGCGCTAACCATTCACGATGCAGATGCAAGGACAAGAGGAGTCGTTTGGTTCATCTATAGATGTATGTCGCTTTCACTACATATTTAATATTAAGTTATATGACCGTTATGGCCTTCAGTCATTTATTTCAGTGAATAAGGTAAATGATTGTGTGGGCGAAGATTGGTAAAAGTTGTTAAGTTATGTGAAATGAGGCTACACTTACGTTTTTGAGATGCTTTTAGTAGCGAATGTATCCGAATATTCTCAAAACGCTTCAGAAACATCTGTAGTAGGGCTGAGCGAAATCTCGATTAATTGAACATTTTAACTCAATTACGATTAATGAAAGATTACTTTATTTATTTTATTATTTTGGCCTCATAGTTCACTGACAAGTCTTGTAATACGAGCATATTTACTGTACAAGTGGGAGATGTCAATTGTCTCAGTGTTTGAGGTGTCCATGCTCGACATGTTGGAGGAATAACTTAACAGTCACATGACTCCACGCCCGGTAATGTTTTTAAAGGGAAATTAATTGAAAAAATTTGCCAGGAAAAATTTGATCGATTATAGGTTCTGAATGTCTATTACGATTATTTTTCGATTAATCACCCAGCCCTAATCTGTAGAGTTCATTGTTTCGACGAAGCAAGCTCAACCTCATGTTGTTACAACTTTCATCGTCCGACTATGTTCGGGAAACGGTCGGAAATCAAGTGTGGGCTCGTTCAAAAGTACTTTGCATTACCGTCGTTCAATGCTAACTTTCGTCGGTATTCGGGAAACGCACCCCTGACTAATATCTCTCTCTCTCTTCAGTGTCATACTTTGTGCATCTTTGCAGAGGCAAGCCGTTTGACAAGGAAGCACTCACACCTGGATGCATATGTAAATTTGCAATCAGTTGGTCTGCCACACCTACTCCGCAATGTTAAAGAGACAGTCATAATTCAAAAAAGTCTTCTCCTTCGTTGTTGGTCTATATGAAAAACCGTTTGTTCACTTTGTGTGTGACGCTATTCTTCATCGAGAGTGAGTGTCGTCCCGCCCGGTGCTCCACCACCCGTGCCCATGGCTTCCCTCCTCACCTTTTTCCGCACTCTTTTTCTTGGTTTGGCTTTGGAATTCCTGCCACTTCATTCGCAGAGAACCCCAGTCATGCAGGCCACCTGGGCTGGAGGGTGACATTTTCTCTGCTATGGCCTGTCATGCATGGTTCTTCACCATGATATTTTTTTCCTTTGGTTCGACCCAAATAAAACTTTTCGGTGCTGCCACACCTCGTCCACCAACACGCCCATCTCCTCCATGCTTAACAACGGTGCCCGCTGGTTTTTTTTTACCTGCAATTTCTTCCATTCCCATGTGTGTGCCAATATTCACGGGGGTATATATGCGCTAATGGGCTTGATTACTACTTGGATACACCTGATGGCACACACACGTTATCAAAATGAACTGGATTCTACATCCACGTGCACTTTGTTTGAGCAGGAGGCGTGCAACTAGGCTACTTACTTTTTTCCCTTGTGTCGATTTTTATATTCTATTTTTGACATAATATATGGTCATATGTACTGACGACATGGGGATTTGATCACCTGGGTGATCAACAATGCAAATTTATTGTTTTAAAAAAATATCATGGAAAATGCAAAATTCACAAGATATATCCTGCGTCTTTATACAGTTGTCCGTTATGTTGATTGTTTTCTTAACTTGCACAACCTCAATGCCCCCTTTACCCAGGTTGGCAGTTTTGAAAAATCTCCCGAGTCCGAAATCATCCAACATTTGCATAAAATGGCCCGGCTTTCTATTTTTCACCCCACCCACCGACTCGCAAATCGCCTCCACTTGTTGCTCATCACCAGCTGTCATTGAAAATTAATGGAAATTTGTCTCCACAAAATCGTACGTGTGACAACGGGGACCAAGTGCAAGTTCTCCCAACGGGGTCTGGCTGCAGTTTACACAATTTGGATGTTCATATCCAAGTCGGCCATATTGAGCATGTCACGTCTGGTTGTGTATCCAAGTCTGTAACCGTATCTAAAACAAACTGCTAAACTACAGAAGACAACTACAAAGATAAACAGAATAGAACAGTAATGCTACTAGTGGGTTAGCTTATACTATCTGTTGGGGCCCCCACCGAGTTCAAACATCCTAACCAAAATTCAAACATGTTTTTTTTTTTTTGAGCCAATACACTTTGTCAATAAATTAACCAGGAAATCTTTAGGATCCTTCAGGATGTGGGTAAGAAGTGGCTACACTTGGTTTGACCTTTTAAGTTAACATCCTGAACACCATCAATGAGACCCTTGTCCAGTTACAGTGAAAAGTAAATGTGGGTTAATTTTTGAGTGCTAGATATTACGTTTCAACAAAAAGTGATTCCAGGTCGTGTGTCGTTCATGGAATTTGCAATAACTTACGACGTCAAAGGCTTCAATTGAGTCAGGATGTGACATTCATAGTCTACTGACAAACCTCTGCTCTACATGAATTGGGGGGACAGGAAAAACTAAAAAGATGCACAGACAACTAAGGGCTAATAGCCCTAGGTCGCAATACTGAAAAAAGTACTTAGTGGCAACCTCCACATCCTCTTCTACAGAGCAGATGCGACGGAACCTTATCAGCTGAGATTTAATAATTCCTTTAAAGGGATGCTTAGGATGGTACGAGGATTTTCCTAATAGAGCATGAGTGCCTCTGAAATACCCTTGGGGGGCCACCTCACCTTCTCCCACACCCCGCCCGTCCCCCCTAAAGACCTCGGTGTCCAAAACCTCCAGACTATGTGTTTGTAAGTTAGTAGAGATAAAAATGGTTGCGTGATGTGTGTGCAAATTCATGAAAAGCCTCCCACCCGTGGTCCCAAAGTCCAAAAATGTTGTCAAGGAAGCGCAAATACACTCGGGGAAGCTTACTAAATTTCAGGAAAACAGATTCCTACCATGATGCCATATAAATGTCCGCATAGGAATGCGCAAATGTCTTGTCCATCGCTGTGCCTTGGACCTGTCAAATCATTGACCATTGAATTCAAAATCATTGCGAGTCAAACCTAGACGTAGTAGTTCTAGTAGGGCCCCGTCTGGGCAAGATGGATCAGGATACCTGTCAAAGGCCTCACGGACCACTTTAAGACCCAATTCTGTACTTATGTTGGTATACAAGGAATTGATGTCTATGGAAAACAATAGTGTGGTGTCTGTAACTTTTAACCCTCTGACTTTAGAGACAAAATCGTAGGTCTCTTTTACATAACTGGCATGGCGCTGTGAAATCGGATTCAAGAAGTAGTCAATATATTTAGCAATATGGTAGGACTCTGACCCACAATCGCTCACTATAGGGCGGCCTGGTTGGTCTATCACCCAAGGGCCAAGTCTATTTCTTTTTATGTATTTTAGGCAGTAAATAGAAAAAGCGTCAGGGCCTAAAAGAAATTGAAACTGGCGCTCCGCGATGAGCTCCCGGGACCTCAGTTGTTCCAAAATGGGATGTTGGAGATCTTGGGTCGCCTGTTGGATAGACGAGGGGAGTGGGATATAGTGCGCCCTATTGCCTAAGTGGCACTCAGCTTCCCTAATGTATTGTGCGCAATCCATGATCACAATTCTGGACCCCTTGTCGGCCGGTTTGATGACTATTAGTTCATCGTTCTGCAGATCACGCAATGCTTTCTGCTGATCAATGGTCAAATTATTACTGTTAGAATTAAAATTGCTCATGTGTGAAGTGACAATGTGCCAATAGATGGTCAGAACTTTGGCTATCGGGTGGTTCCCAATTGGACGGTGTCTGAAAAGGTGTATGTTCCTCTAATGATTCAAAATTAAATATTCTAAAAATTTCAAACGTCTATGGTAAAGGTGTACATCACGTAACACGGTGAGGTTTGGACGACGGGGAGTGGGAATAAATGAGAGGCCTTTATTAAGTACTTCGATCTTGCACTTGTTCAAGGCAAAGAATCTAGTAGTGATGCGCGGGTCAGGCTTTTTTAAAACCCGCCCCAACCCGACCCATCAGGAGATCCGAACCGCCCCGCCCGACCCGCAAAAAAAATGGTCGAACCGTGACCCAAATCCGACCCGACCCGATAAAAAAAAAAAAACGCCAGTGTGTCTACTGTCGCGGAACCTAGCTACCAGTTAAGTGGAGATGGTTTCACAACTGGTTTCAATGGTTTCCAAATGACAATGATTTGCGCCTTATAGATAATGATACAACTTCATGAAGGATTAATTAGCCTATGCATGAAACAACGCCAAAAAAAACGATCGATTTGATTAAAGGATTGCCAAAAACGAAACACATTTCTCCTGTAGGCCTACAAGACACAAGTGTGTATGAAAAAAAAAACAAGTTGTTCCAACATTACCACCTGCTGAACTGAATGCGCGCTCGCTCGAAACGCTGGATGGAGGAACGCAAAGCACCGCTCTTCTCAGCATCGAGAGGAGCGGGAAATCATAACAACGAGCCTTCCGAAAGTCTCTAATGCAATAAGCCCAATTAATTGCGTTTTTACTTTTTTGACCCGACCCTGACCCACCCGCACCCACAATACTTCTACCCGTAACCGCCCGACCCGCGGATATCCGCGGGTTATGGGTTGACCCGCGCAACACTAGAATCTAGAGAGATTGGTAATATCGGTCAGAGGTGGAGTGGATAGAGAATTTGATTCCCTTATAAGTTTAAACAACACAACCAATGCTCTAACATACTTGAGGCGGTCTTTTGAAGCCAATGAATGTTATCACAGGAACTTGTCTGAAAACGAGTTGGGTCCAGTAACGGAAGAGTGCGATCAAATTTGGTTTCTAGTTGAGAATTGAAGGTAGAAATTCGATCCTGAGTTGTCCTATCCAGGCGCCTAGAACAGTTAATAAGGGCCACATACATAAGGGCTTTAGGAAAGACTCTTACAGGCTCGAACCACCTCCAACAACTGATTCCATGTGGTGAGAGGCTCGTGACCACTAGAACAATTATTGATGCCCGCAGATACGACAACAATCTCCACCCCGGGGTGAGGATGGAGCTTGTCAAGAATCACCGCTAAATGATGGAGCGCCGCGCCTGGGAAACTATCAATCTGAATGTCACTGTGTGAAAAACTAGGAATACGACTCAAATTAGAATCACCAATAAAAAGAATAGGTTTGTTGACTGTCAATTGCCAATCAACTAACTTTTGTTTAGTGTTAGCATGGCGAGTTGGCCGACACAGGAGGTTTTTATGACTGAAAAATGGGGACACCTGCAACTTTAATTAAATAATTAAGCACGCAGTCTTGCCCTCAATTAAGTTTTCTGTTATGTATAAGAGTGACACCTCGGTAAAAGCTGTAACTACTTAATGATTTTTAGCCAGCTTATTACCGAAGGCAGTATCCTCGCAATGTCTCCACCTGCACTATCTGTGTAAACCCATACTTCCATTCTTAATGTGCTCCGTAGCCGCGCCGACAAACCCTCCGACAAGTTGTTGCTAATGTAAAGCATCTTTAGCATGAAAACATCTTGGCTAACTTAGCTCAGTTGTATGGTACAGTATGGACTGCATTTATATAGC
>JAGFZM010004146.1:0-11329 GCA_017657215.1 Limnothrissa miodon
GGGGGGCTTAGGTAAAGTGGCGGAATGACTTTCGTTTGTTTTTGAGGCATAGGGTGAGTCAAACTTTGATTCTAAGTAATGAAAGAAGTGTTGTGTGTGGGCGGGGGGGCACCCTTAAATTAAGGAAACTACCCCTTAGAAGAAAGATACTGTGTGGTAACACACACTCATGTATGCGGCCACACACACACACACACACACAAACACACACACACACACACATCTGTCTTTCTTTTCTTTCACATGCACACACACGTCTTTCTTGATCAGTTGGTAACTATGACAACCTATTCTTTTGCACATTCTTAGATTTTCTGCATGAGCTGACAAAATTAGAGGGTTGCCTAAACATGCAACTTTCAGTGTGTGTGTGTGTGTGTAGGCTCTGGCTTGTTTTTGTAGTGTGTGTGAGATCACAGGTTCTCATTGTTGCCTTTTTTGGTGCTGACATCTTGTTTTATAAACAAAGTTTGGGTGGAGCCGGCAGGATGATTGACAGCCATTTACTCACCCGTCTCCCGTCTTCATAGAGATGTAAACCCGTCTGCTCATCCTGTGCTCCGGAATCATCCCTCTCCCCCACCTCCCCCTACCCCCCCCCTCCTCTAATAATCCCCCCCCCCCCCCCCCCATTCACACACACCTCTACACCACAGGTGTGCATCAGACATCATTCCGTACGATCTCTGCAGATCGGGGTGAAAAGTAGTGAAAACAACACTACACTACTCTGCATTACCCTACACTAGCCAACTGTACAGTATGCTACATTACACAACACTACATTATACTACTGTACACTACACTATACTAGACTAGACTACATCACACCACATACATTATACTACACAACACTACACTACTTTACTTGACTCTACTGCACAGCACACACAGCATACTCTACTTTTTCTACACTACTAGAGTGTGTATATTTTTAAGGAGTGTGTGTGTGAGAGAGAGAGTTTGTGTGTATGTGTGTACTGTAAGAAGAATAAGAGGCTGGAATATAAAGGTAACACACACACTCAAACTCACACACTCACATGCAAGCATGCAGGCACTCTCTCTCTCTCTCTCTCACACACACACACACACGTAGTGCAACAAAGGTGTAGTGGAAAAGCAGACAATTGTTTTTTCGATGATGCTGATTCTAAAAATATTTACTGCTGGGTTGCCATTGGTTCCATCAGTTCCACTGGTTCCATTCGGTTCCATTAGTTCCATTGGTTCCATCAGTTTCATTAGTTCTATTGGTTCCGTTAGTTTCATCGGTTCCATTTGCTCCATCGGTTCCACTGCTCTTCTCCTTTGTTCTAATAGGCCGGATATTACAAATGAGCTCCTAAAGCCAGTGGCCATGGTGCGGCCCTGCATACAGTATATTTATCTGTTGATTGAATTAGACTCAGACTTTATCAGACTCCTCTGAGCCTGCAGGAAATGAGATGGCTCTCGGGGGAGGTGGGAGGAGGGGGGGGGGGGTCATTGGGGAAGACTGCGCCTAACAAATAACAACAATAAAAATAAACAAATAAATAATTATCTTGTTTCTCGCTGGGTTTTATTTTCTTTATTTTATTTTATTTTTGTAGCAGAGTGATCTGAGACTGCAATGAGTTAACTTGCTCCCTTTAGACTAGGGCTAACACACACACAGACACACTCAAACTCACACACTCTCACACACACACGCACACACATGCACGCACACACACACGCAAACTCACACACTTACTCACTCACGCACACACACACACACACGCACACTTACACACTCAGACACACACACACACACAATATCATGGTTCTCATTAGGATGCTGTATGATGTTACCTGTACTGTTATTAGTTTGGTGTACACTGGGCGTTGCTAAACTAAGAAGCCATATTTCAGAGATTGATCAGGGGAAACTCATCAATGTGTTCATATGTAGTTTGAAGGACTACTGTAGTGGGTTACCAACATACAACACACAGACACATACACGCCAAACTATACAAGATGCAGAAGCTGAGAAGATTTTCAACAGAAGGACATTAGAAAGATGATGAGGTCATGCTCCTTGTTAGCTCCTTGTAGGGTTTATCATTGAACTGAATTCAATTTTAAAGCATTAATATATTAGTGTATAAAGCACAAAAAAAAACAAATATACCAAACCAGAACAAAAACAGACCAAAATGTATAAGTGACACGTTCAAGCAATACACCTGCCCCAGATAGCTCTGATCACTAGGGAGAGATCAGTTAGCTCAACCCATACTGACATGTAGAACAGTGAGATATGCCTTAGCATTTAGCATCTTCAGTCTAATGCTAAAGCTGAGCTTATATAATTTTTATATCTTGTTTTTATTTTATTCATTTACTTTATTGATATATTTATTGTATTATGCTTAGAACAATTCCATATAAAATCGGTTTGCTTTTTTTTATCTTCTTGCTCTTTAAATTTTAAATGAAGATTTATCTAAACCTTACAATGCCCTTGTGTTTCTTCTTCATGGTCACAGACACACACAAACACACACACACACTTAGAATTTTCTGTGTGTGTTTGTGTCTCTTAGGATGTCGCCACCATGCAGTTCTGTGCCAATAAGCTGGACAAGAAGGACTTCTTTGGGAAGTCAGACCCCTTCATGGTGTTCTACAGGAGTAACGAAGATGGCACGTAAGTGTGAATGCGCGTGTGTGTGTGTCTGCAGTATTTTGAAGTCTCTTGCTTTTGTAGTTGGGCAATTGTGCATTATGGCAGAGTGGTCATTTATACCTGAATACAGCAAATCCTCAGATTTCACATGAAACAAATTTTAGTGTCATTACACAAATACCAGTTATTTTAGTGTCATTGTACAAATACCTGTGATTTTAGTGTCATTACTCAAATACCTGTTATTTTATTGTCATTATACAAATAGCTGTCATATAATCATTCTCATGACATACCTACCTGTTATTTTATTGTCATTATGAATGTGGCAGAAATGTTTGCATTCAGTGGGTCTGACCTGTGGGTGGCTGAGAATGACCCTCTGTTGAAGGTGATGCAGTCATCACTTCTGGTTGGTGTTTCAAGCTCACCTCTGGCAGCTGCTAATCCCAGTCCTCTCCTCTCTCCTCACTTTTCTCTCTCCTGGTTTTACTCCTCTCTTCTCCTATTCTTCTTTTTACATTCCTGTTCATCTCTTTTCTTCTGCTTACCTCTCTTTATTTCTTCCTTCTTTCATTATTTTCTCCTCTCCTCTCCTCCTTTCATCTCTTCTCCGCTCCTTTCCTCTTTCTACCTCTTCCCTCATCTCTTTTCCTCTCCTGTCGTCCTTCCTTCTTTCACCATCTCCTCGCTCTCTTCTCTTCTATCCTCATTTCATCTCTTCTCCTCTCCTCTCTCTCCTCTCTAATTCTCATGCAATGAGCTCTCTTGGGAAGAAAGTTCCCCTTGCACTCTGAAGTAATTTTTTTGAGAAAGTTCCAGATAAGCTTCAAAGTATTCGAGACACCCCAAAAAAAGTTCCTGGAGAGATCTGAACTCCTGTTTTTGTTCCTGATGAGTGGTTCCTGATGAGCGGTTCTTCTTATTTCATTTGATCTATTGTGTGCGAGGAGGACGCTTCTGTAGCTCAGCCTAGTGCTATTTCCTCTCCTGCAGCCACAAATTAGCACGGTTCAGCCCTTTGTGTTGGAGGAATCACTGGACCGTGGACCAATTAGAGACATGAATAAAAGATTCTTCTTCTTCTCCTCCTCCTCTTTCTTCTCCTCCTCCTCTTCCTCCTCCTCCTCCTCCTGTGTCATCAGTGGTTGTTAGCCTGACTCTGCTTCCCCTGGCAGTGTGCCATGGCACAAGCAGATGGTGCCTGAGGAGAATATTAAAGGTGCCCTATGAGACTCAGCCCCTGTGTTGTCTGACGAGAGAGGGTTTTTTCACAATGCATTTTGGGGCCGGAGAGCTAGCCAATCAGAGATGCCTATGATTTGAGACAAAAATTAAATGAATCCTTCAGAAAATCCTGCTAAAATGCTGCATAATCTCATACAGTAGATCGCCTTTAAGGGTGGAGTGGAGCAGTTTGGTTGAGGTGCACCCACAGTAAGAATTCCTCCACCTGTCATCTCATGGGTCTGGGAGAACATTCACCCCTAACCCACCACCACAGACACACAGACCTTCACAGACATCGGGAGATGGTGTCTAAACTTTGGATATAACCCTAACGTTACGGATACTAACGTATCCTCGGTTCTCTGAGTGAGAAGCGGAAACGTACCAGTGGATGATGCCTATCATCTCCTGCTTCTCTGAAGTCATTTTAAACCAACCCTTTGAAAAAAGGGCAGTAAGCGCACTGACGCACGCAGGCAACTACTTAGACAGCCCTGCGTGACGTCAGAAAGTCTATATATTGACTGCGCTTACGCTTCAGGTCCTCTTTGCCAAGCTCGCCAGCGTCGGCGATTGAGGCCCGAAGCGTACGTTTCGGCTTCTCACTCAGAGAACCGAGGATACGTTAGTATCCGTAACGTTCTCAGGAGATCGCAAAGCTCTTGTCTGAGAGCAGGGGCCCTGGAGGGGGGCACCACTGACTCCATGACACCTCTGTAGGGCGGGGGTGGCCACCTGAACTGCAGTTGATAGCCCTTCAACACTGTTGACAGGACCCAACGTGACGTTGTGCACATCGCCCAATTCTGCCGGAGCAGAGCGGCGGCATGAGGAGGCAGCAAGGACAAACGAAGTGCTACGACCGCTGGGCGCTCACGCGTGACTTAAAGGGCGTGCGCATTACTCGCGACGCCCGTCAGCGAAATCCGATGTCGGTGAACTGCGCGCTTCACCTGCGACACCCCGTAGGGCGGCCGACCTGGAGCGCGCGTCAGCGACGTTGGTGGTCGATGAGCCACGCACTGCACCTGCGACGCCCTGTGGGGCAGCCGACTCGGAGTGCGTGTTGGCGACGACCTCGAAGAGGGGGGAGAAGCTACCCGTCTGGCCAAGGGCAGACGTGTCAGACTGAGCAGACAGTTCTGCGCGTATCTGGGCGATGAATCGACCGACAGAACTGGCGAGAGAGGACGGGGAGGATGCCCACTGCTCGGAGGTGAAGGGGACAGAGAACGCGGAGATCGTGAACGCGCGTCGGAGACCGCATGGGTACCCCAGTGCGCGATAGCGCTGACCGTTAACGACTCTGAGGCGTCGCATGCCCACTGCTCAGAGGCGAGGGGGACAGAGGCCGCGGAGATCGTGGCACAAACAGAGGCCTCGGCGCCACGTGGGCAACGTCTAGGCGTGTCAAGACGCGGGGCGCAAAGCGCGGGCCGTGTGTCAGCTGAACGTGCGCCGGAGACCGCACCAGCGCCCCAGTGCACGACAGCGCTGACAGAACAGAGAGCGTCCTCCGCCCTGGGCCGGGCTCATTGTGAAATATTGCCCCAGAGGGGCGGTAGCGTGTGTGCGGAGTGCTGGTGAACAAGGCAAACTCAGCGCCCCGTAAGGGGGTGAGATCAGAGAGGACCGCCGAAGCGGGGGGGAACGCTCCGAGCTGGGGACTGCAGAGCGAGGACCCGGGCCCTTGAGAGCACACAGAGGCGTAGCAGTCAATGGATGGTGATCGCATGACATGCTCTGCCGCGCACACGCGATCGCATCAGGATCGCTGTGGCCTCTTACGCCACTCCCGGCTAGCCGGACGGTTGGCGGGAGCTGGGCGCCCGCGTGAGCGGGAGCGCTGCTAAGTGGGTTGCGACCCAGTAGCCGGCTGTGGCGCGGCTTTGGGCGCGTCCGCCTTCTTCTTCTGTTGCGTCCGTTGAGGCGTACGAGCACGCGTCTGAGGAGCAGCGGGAGCGGTCGAGTGAGACAGAGCACGCTTAGGAAGCACGGGTTGCAGGGCCTGAGCTGCCGACTTCGTCTTCTCTAAGCGGTCGCGCTGTAGTTCCAGCGCCTGGCCAAACAGAGCATCGGCGGAGATGGGAGCATTCAGGAGATGCTTCTTCTCCTTCTCTGGCATAGAGGAGAGGTTCAGCCAGAGATGCCTGTCAAGGACGATCAATGAGCCAAGGGAGCGCCCGTCGGCTTTAATGGCCACCCGGATAGCCAGCGAAGTGAGAGCGGTGGTTCTGCGCAGCTGATGGACGGTTAGGTCCGAGTGCTGCGCAGTCAGATCTGCCACCAGTTCCTCAGCCAAGGAGGAGAGAAGAAAGGCGGTATTCATCGCCCTTATCGCCTGGCCTGTACAGATGAAGGCCTTGGAGGCGAGCTTCTCCGTGCGTTGACACGGCTTGGAGGGGAGCTCGGGAGGCGATGTCCAGGTGGTTGCAGAGGCTGGTGCTAAACAGCCAGCGACCGCATCTTCAACGCGAGGAAGCTGTAAGAGGCCAATGGCGCCCGCACTGTCCATCGCGTAGAACGCCGCGTGTCCCTGGATAGGGGCAATGGCGGCGTAGGGAGCCTCCCAGGAGCCCTGCGCGTAAGCCACAACCGTGGCGTGAGCAGGGAGAGGGAGAGCGTCCGGAGAGGGAAGCGCGCCGGAAAAGGGGTCGAAACGCCCTTCCGGATAGCGCTGAGGCGGAGGCAGGCCTAGCCTGCTAGCCGACTGTGTAGCCAACGAAGCTAGCTCAGAAGCTAACTGGGCGGCGTGGGTCTTCACAACCGGTGGCATATCTTCGACAGTGGCGCCTTGAGCGGAGAGGAAGGAGGACAACTCCTCTTCATCCACGGGCTCGATAACTGGTTCGTCATCGTCGTCGCCCTGAGGCGGCATGGTAGCCGCACGGGCCAAGGCAGCGCCGATGGAGCTAGCAGGGCTAGCCTGGTGGGCCGCGGTTAGCTGGCTAGCTGGTAGCAAGCTAGCCGCTGAGAAGCTAACCGACGGCCGAGTAGCCACGGAAGACCGATCAATAAGCCCAACTGGGTGCGGGGACGCCGGGGAAACATCGATAGACTGGCGGGTAACGAGAGCACTAGTGCCAGCGGGGGAAGAGCCCGCCCCTGTAACACCAGTGGAACCCACGAAGAATGCCGCTCTGTTGGCGATAGCCGTAGGGGAGAGGCGTTCGCAAGCCGAGCAAAGATCTGGCCGCGAAAAGGCGAGCATAGCATGCTCGCTCCCCATGCAGATAAAACTGATAGCATGGCGGTCGGAGATCGCCATCGGGCGGTCACAATCGTGCACAGACGAGTAGCCATCTTGCGTCTCGGGGTACCAGAAGTCAGGGACCGGCGTGAGCACTTTGAGCAAGACGGAATCCCTCGGAGAGCTTTGAAAAAAGCTTTTGTGGTGGGCTTTCAAAAAAGCCGTTGGGTTTTAGAAATATTTGCAAGAGCAAACGAAAAGACGACTCAGAACACACGCAGTAGGCGAGGTGAAAGAGGCAAAGAGGACCTGAAGCGTAAGCGCAGTCAATATATAGACTTTCTGACGTCACGCAGGGCTGTCTAAGTAGTTGCCTGCGCGCGTCAGTGCGCTTACTGCCCTTTTTTCAAAGGGTTGGTTTAAAATGACTTCAGAAAAGCAGGAGATGATAGGCATCATCCACTCGTACGTTTCGGCTTCGAAACGAAAGAAACCCTAGGAGTCTAATTTTGGATTGAAGACAAATATGTCCTTATACTTGAACATAACTATTTGTTTACATGAGATAGCTAGCAAGCTAATCGATTGTAAACACTCGCATAAACTGAAAACACCCATGCTTTCAGTTTGTGCAAAAAATATTTTATAGGTTTGTAGTTTTCCTTTGTATTTTGTTCTATACATCTATAATTTACCAGTGTAGTGCTGCTTGGTGTTGTGGCGGAGAATTGCCACTCGTTGCAGTGACCCTGATGCAAAAGTATAAATCAAAAACGTTGCCAAAGATGTCTGCGTTGATGCGATGCAGAAGTATACAGTAAATCCAGCTTGTCTCTCTCTCTCTATGTCCCTACCTCTCTATATACCTTTTTCTCCCACTGTATCTCTCTCTCTTTTCCTTTTCCAACTCTCCCCCTTCCTCTTTCTCTCCCTCTCTCTCCCCTGTCTGAGTCTCTTTATATTCCTTACTCTCTCCATCTCACTCTTCTGTTTTTTTTCTTGATTGTTCTGTCCCTCCCTTTCTTTTGTCCACTCTTCTTCTTCAACTTCTGCCTGTTTTTTTTTCTTTCCTCATTGTTCTCTTGTATTCTCTTTCTGCCTTATATTCCCTTACTGCTGCCCTTCTCTCTCCTCCTCACTCTCTCTCCTCCTCTTTTCCCCCCCTCTATCCTCCACTCCCTGTCCTCCTACATTCTCCCTCCCTCTCTCCTCCTCCCTCTCTCTCTTTCTGCTGTGTTGTGTAGGTTTACTATCTGCCATAAGACGGAGGTGGTGAAGAACACTCTGAATCCAGTGTGGCAATCCTTCACTATCCCAGTGAGAGCGCTCTGCAACGGGGACTACGACAGGTACAGCTACCTCTAACAACACTCTACTATCTTCTCTTCCTCTTTCCTAGTGTCTCTCCTCCTCTCTCTTTCCTCCTTTCTTTCCCTCCTCCTCTCTACCAGTGGTTTTCTTCCTCTCCCCTTCTCCACCTATCTCCCACTGTTTGTCCTCCTCTCACTCTCTTCTCCATCTGTCTCTGTGTCCATCCTCCTTTCCCATCATCCTCGCTATCTCCTCTCATCTTCTCTCTGTTCCTTCTTCCCTTCTTTTCTCATCATCTCTCCCAGTGTCTCTTTCCTCTTATTTTTTCATCCTTTTCTCGTCCTCTGTCTCTTTTTCTTCCTCTTCTCTCTCTCTCTCTCCTCTTCTCATCCTCTCTCTCTTCCTCCTCCTTCTTCTCTCTTGTTTTCTCTCTATCTCGCTCTGTCTCCTCCTCTCCTGAATGGCCCATGCAGCAGAAAGGTTCCTGAGTGAGCAGTAAAGTCCCCCTATACACATAGATATTAATGTAATAACCATCTTCACTGAGCCTGTGTCTGTGTGTGTCTGTGTGTGTGCACAGCGCGCTTCGTTTATGAGTGCTGTCCTAGCAACTGTTCAGGCCCCTGTTGACCAGTTATGTGGTAGATCAAAAACACTCTCTCTCACACACACACAACTGCACATACACACATGCACGCACACACACACACACACCTGAACATACACACACGCACACACATACACACACACGCACACACACACACACACACACACACACATATACACACACACACAGACTGTTATGAGACAGATTGGTTGGAAGGTGTGGAATGAGGCTGCCCTGCAGAAAGCCCTGAACTGTTACCAGGCATTCAGGGTCAGACAGAGCAGACCACACACACACACACACACACACACACACAGACAGCACGGTGAAGCAGACACCCTAGATGAGAGCAGATGGTAAAGTAAATGGGGTAAGCGTGTGTGTGTGCACGTGTGTGTGTTCTCGCATTTAATTGTATTGTGTGTGTGTGTGTGTGTTCTTGCGTTTAATTGTGTGTGTGTGTGTGTGTGTGTGTGTGTGTGTGTGTGTGTGTTCTTGCGTTTAATTGACAGTCCAGAATAAATAAGTGACAAGTGTTGTCAGTGTGATGTCAAGGAGATATGAAGTGTGTGTTCTGTGATGAGGAGGAGCTTGTAGCACGCGTCAGAATATCCAGAACAGATCAGACATGACCACTGGGCCTTAAACGACTGCATGACAGCTCAAAATAGTTCTTGTGTTTAGTGTTTAGTACTGCACACATTATGTGTGGTGTGTGTATGTGTGTGTGTGTGAGTGTGTTTGTGTCTTGGTGTGTGTGTGTGTGTGAGTATGTTTGTGTCTTGGTTTATTTCATGTTTTGTGTTCCCATGGTCATGGTGTGTGTGTGTGTATGTGTTAATATGTCAGCTGAAGTCAACTAAGTGTAACTAAGTTCAATCAGACATTTTGTCTACAGCTGCACTGCACTCTACTGTACTCTACTGGTGCAGCCTACAGCTCCACAATACACCCAAAATATATGTATATGTACACTGTATATATACACCTATATGCAGGGATATACACCTACAGTATATGCAGGGATAATATACACCTATATGCAAGGATATACTCATATTCAGGAGTAATGTTTAGTTATTTGAGACCCTGTTGTTGCTTGAACAGGAACTGGCCTTCAGGAAGCTCAGCACAGCTCCTCAGATCGTAATTATCTTCAGGGGACATACTGCTGTCTCTCACACACCGACACACACACACACACACACACACACACACACATACACACACAGAAGCACCCACACAGAGGCGCGCTTACACACACACACACACACACACAATGCTGTCTATTAAAGGCACCTCCCAGGATGTTCAAGGAGGCAGCCACTGAAAACACACACAGAAAAAAAAACACACACACACACATAATGCTGTCAATTAGAGGCACCTCCCAGGATGTTCAAGGAGGCAGCCACTGAGAACACACACAGAACACACACAGAAACACACACACACACACGCACATACACACACACACACACAGGCATGCATAGACACACAGAGACATTAAGTAGAAACTGGGATATCTACTGAGAATCAAATGTGAGGCTTACTGTCCCAGGATGTTTAGGTAGATAGCCACTGAGAACATGCACACACACACACACACACAAAGGCACACATAGAAATTTAAACAGTAGGCTGCATATCCCAGGATGTTGAAGTAGGCAGCCTCTGAGAACACACACAGACACACACACTGACATACACACACACAGTGACACATACACACACAAAGAAACTCGGATATCTACTGACAATCAAATAGAAGGCTAGAGAATGAACTCAGACCTGACACTGGTGTTTGGCACCCGGGCATAACAATACCTACCCTCAAGGGTTGCTATGGTGATACCGGTGTTCGGCACATGGGCATGACGATATCTACCCCTTATGGTTGTTATGGTGATGGTGCTGTATGATGGTGCACACAACAAAATTGTCTGTATGTCATCCCTCTGTGCGTGTGTGTGTGTCTTTCTGTCTTGAAAAGGAATGATACATTCTTTTCAGTCTGAAGTACAAGTTGAGGGAGGACACAAAGGGAAATATATGACCCCTTCTATGTAATGTTTGAGCAGCAGCTCCAGACTCCAATGTACTGCAGCTATTAATGTGGCAGTGTTTGTGTTTGCAAGCCTGTGGGTCTGTGTGTAAATGTGTGTATAGGTCACAATATGTGTGTGTGTCTGTGTGTATGTTTGGGAGGACGTATGCACAGACAGAACCGTGCTTGTGGGTGTGTAGAATTGCTGGTGTGTGTGTGTGACCCTTTGTAGATCTGTGCCTGCATGTGTATATATGTGTGTTTGTGAATATGTGTGTGTGTGTGTGT